>JADRCD010237111.1:22929-52691 GCA_019843815.1 Montemys delectorum | reverse complement strand
GAGAGAGAGAGAGAGAGAGAGAGAGAGAGAGAGAGAGAGAGAGAGAGGGAGGTTTGTCCAACAGAACAAGGTTGAGATAGAAAGTGCACAGAAATCAGATGTTTATATGAATGTTCATGAGTTGGATGGTTTTAAGAAACTCCCCAAACACATTTTCCAGAGGGAGTCCGTGATAGGAATGTGGAGTTCCTCCCTGAAATCAGAGGGGGCATCTGCTGAGCGCCTCCTCCTGCATCCAGCACAACTCAACTATCTTTTTTTCTCCCGTTTGGTTAAATCACAAATGCTCCCTCCCCCACCCCCACACACACCCAGCAGACTTTAGATTACAACATAACATTCCTTCCCTCTGCACAAATTTATCTGAATTTTTAGTAGCCCACAGGAAAGGGACATTAATTCAAGAAAGGGGCCTGGGGTGGGGTGCCTCCCTGCTTTGGAACCAAAAGAGCAGGAGGAAAGGAAACAGTCCTCAGGGTGCTGCAGCTCTCACCCACCCTCGCCCCAAGCCTGGCCTGACTGATTCGGTCCCTAAACTTCCCGATTGGTATCTATGCTGATTCCTAGACTTGCCTGCTTCCAAACTGAGCTTTCAGAAGAAGGTATTCCCTCATAGTTGGTCGAGGGAAGCCACCAAACCTTGCAGAACTAGGCAGGGAAAGAAGAAACTATCACTGTCATGGTCAGCTGTCAGGAACAGTTGTGGCCTGCAAGTCAGGACAAGGGTACACGCATGCATGCCCTTTTTACAAGCAATATTTACGTAGGTTCTGTGTGACAGCATCTACTTGTAGAAACCTCCAGAAGTGGCCCGGATCTCCTGTGGCACCTTTAGCAGAAGAAACAAGAACCTTGATGGCCTCAAGACAATGGAGCATTTTAATCAAGGCTTTTAAAATGCAGAGAGGGAAGGAAGAGACCCTGGCTGCTGGGGAAGGAATTCCTGGCAAAGGCCAACCTTGACCTATGACCTCCAATTGCCTAGGGTCATCTCAGGTCATCCTTAGGAACCCTCCCAAGAAGTTTCTGTTGGTAGGGAGCACTGATAAGGGACAGACAGATCCCTTAGCCCCGCCCCCTTCCTCAGATTGCCAAAGGTAGTGAGGCTCTTAGCACCAAGGTTTGGGCCCCTTATCACCTGACTCACGTGCCAGCCAGTGTCCAACTTTTGATTGTCAGCACCCTCCCCTGTCATGTCAGTCACTCAAGGCCACGAGAGAGTCTCCCTCCAACCCCCACCCCCACCCCCAAGTTGGGGCGAGAATGATTTTCCAGCCAGGAAGCATTAACTCCACCCCAAGTCATCCTGAGTGAAGTGCGACAAGGGCAGAGAGCAAAGAAGTCCAGCTGTCTGTAGAGAACTGAATCTGGAGATGCTTGGTTGCCCAAAGCGTAAAGCTCTCTGTAGCCCGGAGTGAACAGAAAAGCAGACAGGGAAAAGACTGAGAGTGACCCCTTTCCCAGGGCCCACACAAAACCTCACCATATCACAGAGAACCTCCATCAGCCTCTGCCATTGATACATACGTACAGCAACCACATAGCTAGGCTCAATTCCTAGCCAGAGCTGAGGGGAGCTGAGTGCTGGATATCATCCGGGCCTGGCTGACTGACTGACTGAACAGCAGGTAGGAATCTGCTGGGAACCACAGGACTGTCCTGGAAGCCAGAATGGCTGCCTGTGGCCAGTGACTTCCTGAGGCCACCACAAAGTCCCTCCCTGCCTTGCCTGTAGCTAAGGGCCTACAGGAAGCTGGTGCATGTTTGGGGACCAGGCCTCAGCATCCTCTCAGAGATACCCAAAAGGCATCCTGCTGCTAGGAGGGTCAGTGGCAGCCTTAACCGGCTTGTCCCTGGGACCCCTGCTAGGCTGAGAGCCAGGGTTCCTGCAGGGAGCTCTGTTGTGCTTTGGAATCTGGCTGAAGTTGTCTGAGAGGATGACTCTGGGGGGAGCAAGCCTTCCGGGCTGTAAAAAAAAAAAAAGTACCCGTGGAGCCGTGGAGCTGCACTGCTGGACCTGGGAGGGGAAAAGCATGCTGCCAGAGCCTCTTCATCTTACCTTGGGACTCCACTCTATCTCCTAGCACTCTGAAACTTTCTATAAACAAGATGAACATTTCGGGAGCTCTAGAGAGAGCATCTGTATCTTTTACTCTATTAACTTAGTAGGTTTTTTTTTTTCTTTTTCTACTTTGATTAGACAGAAAAAGGAAAAAAAAGAAGTGGTGACAGGACTTCAGAGAGCCTGTTGAAAAATCTTTAAAGTCTCTCCTTATGCTTTGAACTTTTCGTGGTCTATAGCTTTTCGTGTGCCCCCTTACAAGAACGAAGCCAGATGAGCATGTTTTCTTTCTCCAATGGTTACTTTTGCTTTTCTGGATTTAACACAACTCCAGACAAACTGCAAATACCTAGGTATTGTCTCCACAGGATGGATGGAGTTTGAAAACAAACATTTGGGGATAGTTTCGGCTCAGGTAGCCACTTTCTAGTAGGTACTGGCCTTAGGGATGGGCGCAGCTAGGCAACCACCATGTCTGCATGAACAGATATTCTATATTTTGCCTCTCTGGCTTTCAGTGGAGGGATTAGCCACGATGGTGAATATTTTGAAATCAAAACAATAATTATGCGGCACAGGCACTCTCAATAATGTTAGATTATTTTAAAAATCATTTTTGACAGGACAGAAAAATAAAAAAAAAAAAAAAGACCCATGGTAACTATGCCATACCAAATGGTTACCCAGTGGTAACTACACCATACCAAATCTGTTTTAAAATTCATATTTGTACCAATCTGTTTTTAAGACAATGAACCAAAAATGTCCTGGCGCCTGCCATTTATCTACGTATTTGACCCCTTTAGAGTGCAGAAAGCCATGTAAAGATAAATCTGCAGTTTCTACTCTATGAAATTAAAATGGTCACGGGGCAGAGTTCATCTGCCTATTTGGCCCTGCATGAGGGGAACTAAGCTCGCTTCATCTTGTCTTAGAAAAAAATCCTCACCTATGAAAGACAAGTGACATCCTCCCCACACCTAACTAGGGCCAGGGCCACTGTGAAACACAACAGGCAACCTGTGACACGTTTTCAAGGTGCCCTTCCCACTGTCTGAGACACAGAGTGTGGTGGGAAGGTATCCAGCCCCTTTGAAGTATTAACTTGAATATTCGTGTTTTCCTCTCATGCTAATAAAACAACTTCTTCTGTGGGTAAGGTAAGAGGATCTATGATGTTAGCCACCTGGCCTTGATACATGGTCCAGCTCAAAACTTTCCTCTCTCACTTTTATCAGAGACCCTCTGGGCCCTCATCCTCCCCAGGGACTGGTTTAGGCAAAAGGAGCCAGAAAACAAAACAAAACAACAAACACACTGGCTTTTGTACTCAGTTCAGGTGCGCAAACACCAGAGCCCTCTGCCCCTGAGCTTTGGAAAGAAAGTGCCCTGATTATCCAATAGGTTCCCCAGGTAGCCAGGTCATAGAGGTCATCTTGAGGAAAATGACACCAAGCATCTAAAACGGACAGCTTCTTTATGAGATTTCAGGCAAGATGCCAAATATTGCATTTAATGAAGCTGAGGCTTTTCCTCCCAAAATAACAGTTACTATCAATGACAGGGCCAGGAAGGACAGTGGGTGGCAGTGGTGGTGGCAGAGCAGGGCGGGGGAGGGGGGGTCACTTTTGCAAAGCCCACTTCGAATTATTGCTTTGTAATATTTTTCAAAACTTGTAAAATGCCCCGCAAGTAATTGAGCTCATATAAATCCTCCTTGTCAAATCTTACCATGTTTGTTATATCCCCAAAGGGTTGACGCCACGGATATGCCGGATATGCCTTCCTCGGTCTCCTCTGCTTCAATCTCCTTCCATTCACTCCGCATTTCTATAAGAATCTATTGTTCCTAAGGAATCCTTTCCTTTTCCCCTTAGAAGAGAAAGTTGTCCTAAATGGGAAATTTAATTTTTATTATTTTCTTTTGTTTTGAGATTAACTATCAGAACTTCCAGTAAGGAACAGTTTATCTTAATGGCCCATTTCCAGGTTTTGTGACAATTTTAGTGTCTTTCTTGTTTCTTTTTTTTTAACCTCCCCTTTCCTTGTAAAACACACACACACACACATATTTGGGAGTATATATGTGTGTATATATATATATATATATAGTTTTCATATATATATATATATATATATATATATATATCAAAACTAAACAAGTGTATCTTAAGCCTTTTGACGCATCATACTGGAAAACACAAATGAAAATCATGATTAGCTTCTGATGGTGTTGGCAGGTACAAGGGGAAAGATTCATTTATTCAAGCACAGTCTTACACTTCAGATAAAAAGTGTTCAAAAGAATTAGAGTTTTGGAAGCCCAGTGACAATTTAAGTGAAGATTATGTGTTCAGCTACAGCAGCCTATGGGATCCAGCAATGAGCTGACATTTTCTCCCTCTCCCCCCTTCCCCCTCCGCCCCCATTGTAAAGCAGTCCAAACAGGAGTGTGGCGGATTAGGGGAAAATAATGAAATATCCTTGTTGGGGAAAAAAAAAACCCACACACACAATGACTTACTAGTCTGTTGCAGTTATTGTACACAGATTTCCCAAAACCAAGTTGAATCTTTTAAATTAGATTTTAAATATATTTTGACAGCCTGGACTGGTACAGTGTGACTCTCCGTGGGAGGAAATGACAGGTCTGTTTTGTTATTAAGCTGCTATCTAGAAAATATTAGGCTCTGCACAGCAAATGAACACTATTCAGTCACTTGAATTAGTATAGCTAATAGCAATAGCGTTTTTTTTCCTAACCATAGAAAGGTAAGCATATTGAATCATTGTGCTTTGTTAGTCAGTGTAAAACAAAATTTCCTCCACTCCTTGTTTTTTAGCTAACCTCATTTCCATTTCAACATTCTGAATACTACTGGTTACTAATTTAAATAGAAGAAAGTGTTAATAAACAAGGGAGTGACATCTACATGCTAGTATTTGTTAAGAGTACACATGGAGTGATTGACAGGAGTGCTAGCAAAACAAACCACAGAGATAGGGGAGGGCAGAGTCTGGACTAGCAGACGCCCAGTAAGTGATCACAGAGATGGGCCAATGGGTCCTCTGAGGAGCTAGCAACGGCGGACACAAAGCCCGTCAGAAATTGTTCATAGTCCCCTTTTATGAACACAGGATCACTTGGTTCCTGTGAATGAAGAACAGTTCCAAAGCTGATAAAAGGTGCCAGGCCTGTGGCATCCCCCTTCAGAGCCATAATCAAGAGGAGGTTTCTCTTGCACTGTGGCCTGTTCCCCTTGATTGAGACAGGTCTTCCGGTTCCATAGGGCTGAGACCAACATACAATATCAACTAGACAGAGTTGGTCTTCTCTTACTTAGTTCTGTTCCTCTCTGACCTAACAACAGATAGTTAAGCTACCTTGCACATACTGTCCTTCAGAGGTTCTTCCTGGATATTAATTGCCCTTTGTTTATTTTAATATATCTACTGAATCAGGTACCCAAGGGACTCCTCTACATCTGTGATGTGAGAAAAGCAGTTGCCCGAAGCTGAACAGGTAACGCCTGGATCTTTGATATGCATGTGCTTGTTTGAATGGATTTGCCATGCGAGGGAGGGATTGCAGGCAAGCCGGCAATGCTGCAGCAAGCGCCTCAGACACAAGAAGTTCCTGTTGTCAGTCATTTTTTTTGTATCAGTAGCTCGCGGGCAATATAAACTGTGATACCCGGTACGGCAATGGCTCAAGCTCTCTGGGTGAGAGCCGGCATGCGTTGCTGTTCGGTATTGATTCCTTTCTGTTATTATCTGTCTCATGCAGAGTAACTACTCCAATCTGAACAGATCTCAACCCTTCATCCTGGTGCTACAGACTTTTCCCCACTCTAGAGAAGGTCGTCCTTCTCCCTGAATGCCGGATCATTGGATGAATTTGAGCAAAACTGACATCCATTGTCTAGATCCGTTCTACCTGACTTTGTGAACATTCCAAATGTACAATGGTTTATAATGTTTCTGCTCGCCCCCGGAGATGTTTAGCATAATTCCAATGCACAGAGTGTTGTCCTTCTGAATCCATAGGCTGCAATGGAGCTAGCTGAGTTCCACATCAACCAGAGGCAGAAGGGGAGGGAAGGAGACACGTGGAAGGCCAGGGTCTGATTTTCATCTACTAGGGAAAAGAAAGCGGTGCTGTTTAAACATGTTTTCAACTCAAAGTATCCCAGTATGGATTTGATTATGAACCTTCTCCATTTGGAGAGCCTGAGCCACACCCTCTCACACCTACCAGGACATACTTTCATGGCTTTGTGAGTTCCTTTCACTTCTCAATAGCTGGGGAAATAGCATATAATTCTTTTTTTTTTCCCTCTCCACTAAAAAGTTTGCTTGCCGAAATTTGCATGAAATATTCTTATTTTATTTTTTCTCTCTGAAAGGGAGTAAAAGTCACACTGTCAAATTGTGGTTCTTTGCAAAGAAGGAGCTTGAGGTATGCAGAGAATGAGAGTATTGGGTTAAAGCAACAAAAACAACAGCAGCAGCAGCAAAACAAAAGCACACATGCCCCCTCTATTCAACAATAATGTCTGATTATTTACACCCGTTTGCTATGTTGCAAAAAGTCTCGTTTTTAATGACTACTCTGTGACTACACAATATGGTTTCTCTGCAAACCTTATAAAAGTTAAGGGTTTTTAAATCTAGATTTCTGCATCTAGATTTGATCTCAGAGTACTCCTTCGGTTTGACTTGCATGTCTGTAATGTGCATGCAGCTGCAGTACTTATTCCTTACCTGCGTGGGTCTTTATAATTTTCATTTGAAAGCCACCTGATAAATACGATGATCTAGACCTACTGATAGGTTTTGTGACATTGAAACCATTCATTTTGAACAAAAACTTGATGAACATTAAAAACAAGGTTCACACTGGTCTTGACCTGATTGGTAATGTTTCATATAAGGTTACCAGTGGGAGAGAAATCAAATTTCACCTGTGAACATGATTGACAGGCAAGAGTAAAGGGAGAGAAAGACATTTGTCTGGGAAGGGAATTTGGGGAGAAGGACAATGCCTCTAGGTTCCTTATGGCATTAGGTATTATAAGCTGATGTATGGAAAGCTCACTGCCCGGTGCTTTGGGGAGAGTTGTTTTTAGAAAGTCCCTTTGGTTATGAGATTTCACTCCAATAAGTGCAGTTATGGTGGACCAGTGGGCTCTCTGCCTCTAGCCAATTTCAGCCAGGTGTAGCTGAGTGGCTCATGTCTGGCACCTTAATGATAAGGTGAGTTTTGAAAATGGAAACACAAGATTTGGAAAGAGCTATCAAGTTGCCTTTTGTTTACTGTCAGAAATGTGGTCTGGATTATACAACAGTTCATGGTCATATTACAAATTATTCATCCAAGGGATGGAGAGAGGCTCAGTGCTTAAGAGCTCATACCATTCTCAAGGAGGACCTGCTTGGATCTTAGCACCCATATTTGGTGCAGCTCAAATACCTGTAACTCTAACTCCAAGGATCTGACACCTTCTACTGGCCTCTAGGGTCATCCAACAGATGTTGATAGACAGACAGACAGACAGACAGACAGACAGACAGACACGCGTGCACACACACACACACACACACACACATTTAAAATGTTCACCTACTTAATATGACAGGATGATTAAATTCTCTACTTCAGTAGCATCCCTTGACTTTGACTAACATTGTCTATTATATGTCATAGACCCAAATCTGCTAATCAATCAAAATGCATTTAGGCCTTCCTTCTCAAGAAAGTTCTAGCACTCAGGTCTAACACCTAAGCATGGCTTGTCTGTCTTCTGTCCAGCCTTGCTTCTTGGCTGACTTGTCCCACAGCTACACTGGTTACGGTGTGACCATGGAAACAAGTGATGCTCTTGCCTGACCCTCTGGCTCAGGGTGGCTTTTGAACTAGCCTTTGAAGCTGTCCCCTGACTTGCAGTGTACTAAGGTGTGGGTAGCTCTGTCTGCAATCTGCATCCAATTAAAAAGTAATACTTCCCGCTCCTGTATCTTAGGGTCCCGAAACAGGACTTAGAAGGTGGCAAAGAGTCACAGCCAGTTTATGTATCTGTTACAACCGTTTCAGATGTTCCTGGTCTTGGCTTAGATGCACCTGGATGCAGCTGTCTTGGGGCATGGCAGACAAGACAGGTGCATAAGAGAGAGGCTGGTGGTGACTGTCCTGTCATCTACAAGAAATAAAATATATAGAAATACTCTTTGTTCACAGATACTATTCCCCCACCCCAGTCTTCACAGTATGGGCATGATTTTCTCTATCTGTCCCTGTACCCACAGAATGCCTTCAAAAAGTTACTAACTGTTAGGATGGCTACCCTCCTGTTTTCTAAACAGAGTTAACATGAAACCACGAGATAAAAACAAAGTCTTCAAAGCCTTGTCCCTGCCTACCTGTCTCTAGGTTGTTGCTTATAAGCCTCTGGGGAAATATGCAAATATAAGTTCATAGTTCCCATTGGACATGTGTGCTTCAGCCAGTGTCTCTCCCAGAATCTATGAGAATATTTGATAGATCTAAACCTGCATTTCCATTATTAGACTTCGAAGCCCCTACACTTTAAGCGACACCTCTGGAAAGACCAAATGTTTGGTCTTGACCCTGTCCTCCGATAAAAGCTGATTTGGGCATCCAGACAGTAAGTCTTTAGGCTATGTCCTGGGAGAAAGTAGGCATTCTCTCCCACTTGAGCATTTGCGGTGGGGACCAATCTGGTAAAAATCTCCTTGAGTGTATTTCAAGCTTATTGGATTTTGATCTTGTTTGGCTCTGGGACAATTAAGGAGAAGATTTTGTTTAAATTGTTTCGTGATCCCGACTCTATCTCCCTGTCTTCTGTTGCTGCTGTTTGTTTCTTTAAATTAGGCTCCTCCCCAACCAGCAAGCTGATTTAATCAATTCTTGTCAGCCTTCCAGCTAGCCTAATCATACTGTGTGAAGGTGTAGTTTTTCCCTCAACCCTGACATACTATTGAAGTGGTGAACTTAAAGAAAGAAACATTCAACGGATAGGTGAGGGGCATAGGAGGAGAAATTTTTGCAAATCCTATGGCCCTCAGTGACTTAAAACAAAAAAACGATTCTTTGGTAAGGGCACGTGTCATAAAGGTACGTCAAAAGCTCCCACATCAACGTTTAAACTCCCTCTCTTCTCACTGGCAGACTCTGTCATTTCCTTCCCCTGAAAAGGACTATCAAACATTGGGTCTGCGTTTCTTTTTCTTTTCCTGGCACATAATGGAATTATCAGCAACAAATGAGCCAAGCACTTGGGCTGTGGAGTTCTGTTCGTTGGCATTTACTTTCCACCTAACATATTTGAAAAACATCAGGACAAGGAAAAAGCCAGTAGAGTTAGTGTGTTACCTTTTCCAGCATCTACTGAGAATAAAGTAAAGCTACTAATTGCCACCACATCCTCTTGGGTGGCACTAATATCACCCAGGAAGACAGGGAGAGGACAGTGGATTCAGAGCTGCGTGGGAAATATCAAACCGTCTGTGAGATTTACAGACACTGTCAACTCTCGAATCTCGGCTGCTGAGCAGTGATAGCAGGTGTAAGCCCTGTCAGATATTACTGCCTAACTAACGGTGAGAAGGTGCGTCTTATGATGGAATCAACAGGAAGTCAAGAAAGATTATCCAGAGAGGGAAACGAAGGGAGACTTCGCTGATGGGATTTTATTTTCTCCTTTTTACTCTGCAAGTATTATCTGATGCGCTCCCTCATGTGCCGCCTCCGATGGTGTCTCCTTGTCTTTCCTGTCCATTGGGAAACACACTAAGTTCATTTGCTGTCAGGTAGGCAGTAGAGGTGAGAATTGAATTGATCGCAAATGCTCCGAGAAATTGACCCTGAGGTCGTCTTCCCTTAAATTGGGTTCCACACACAAAGTTCCCTTTCTTCCCTGGCTCCTGTAGCAGAATTGAGTTGGGGGCTGTAATTATTTAAGGGAATTCTTAGGCAGCGGAGTTGACTCTCCCTCTGTACCCTTTAATCAAAATAGAGACCTTTGTTACAGACGGTAGTTAATGAAAGGGCTGGCGTCTATACCGCAGTGGTATGCCTCTGGCTTGTTGATATTTTAAAATGAGATTCATGTCTGATGTACATGAGGAAAAGGGGCCAAAGCTTCTGTGGGGTTATCAGCTATCCTGAACTGTTAGAATAGAGTAGAGCAGAGTAGAATAGAATAGAATAGAATAGAATAGAAAAGGACAGGACAGGACAGAACAAAATAGAATAGAGTAACAGAACTCTGTTTACCTTTGTTATTTCTCTGCCTCGTTCTGTTTCTCCTGTGTCTCCTATTCCCTCCTCCTTGCTTCCCCCTCCACTCTCCTCTTCCTCTTCTCCTTCCTCTTCCCTCACTTCTTCCAGCACTCTGCAATGGAAAACATAGGTCCCTATCAAAACTCTCAAGGCATACATATGTTTCACAATGTGGGAGTCCGGTGCTGCATTTTTATGAGAGAACGTGCCTGCAGATGGCATGTTCGGAGCCTCTCTTTCTCTGTTCATGGACGGTTGCAGAGAAACCAGAGACTCCTGTACCTATGATGACCTTTGTGATGAGTGCTAGAGCTGCTTTCTTGTCCTGTGCTTCGGTGGCTAGCTCCCACTTGAAGTTCTGGGCTAATGCTCCAAGGCTGTTTTGTGATTTCTTATCTTGTTAATACCTCACTCTCCTTTTTTCTCCTGCTCCTCTCCCCTCCTCCTCTTGCTTTCTTTCCTCTTTTTTTTTTTTTTTTTTTTTTTTTTTTAAATCTCTCACAGTTTCTTTTCATGACCTAGTAGAATATAAAAGCAAAATGCATGGGCTGCCACCCAGTTTCTTCTGTGCTCTCAGAGACCACCGCTGCGGTTTGTGCAGAGGAGAGGAGGGAAAGCCAGGCTTCTGGGAGTTGCAAGGCTGAACACGCTGCACTGCCTGAGACTAAGGACTCCCAGCTGCTCTTCTCTCCAGATGTTATCAGGAACCTCTTCCCTGAAGATCCCTTGCTCTGTAGCATCTTGTTCTTTACCCGAATTCCCTGCTTCTCTGCCTGCTCAGTGTGTTGTTGGGGCAGTGAAACCAAGCCCAAATGTTCATCTCGATGCATTCAAAGCCGGTCTAGCCAAGCTGTGTGTCACAAAGCTATTGATAACAGTGTAATGTTTTCCAAACATCATTAGTTTGGACAGCCATTTGAAATATATATACATACATATATGTGTATATACACACACATATATATGTATATATATACATATATATACACACATATATGTATATGTATATATATATATATATATTTATATATATATATATATATAAATTCCAGTCTAAGAGCAGAAACACTGCAGTCAAGAATGAAATGTGGCCTAGTCCCAAACCTTATCCCTGCAGCTCTGCTGAGAAAGAATATATAACAGCTCTCAAAAAGCAGGCTCAGAAGATTTGAGCTAGGGAGTGTAGGCCTTGGCCCTGGAAGGAGAGAGTTTCACAGAATATTCTGCAGTGTCTCTATTGTGGGCAGAGGGAGGGGGCAAATAAGGAAGAGCTTGCTTGAGTTAGTGACTCTGTTTCTTTTGAGCTGTCCATTCCTTTGAAAACCCCTGCCACCATCCTACTGAGACATTGGTGAGGGGGCAGGGTCATGGGGCCCAGTGCTGCAGGGTAGTTGGGCCTGTCTCTGCTGAACATTGGTTGACTTTGTTGTGCTTTATCTTATCTTTAATTCTATGCACATGCACATGTGTGGGTTTGTGTTTGGGGGTGCAAGTGCCAAAGCTGGGTCAGAATCTTCAGCCGGTCAGTCAGATCCCCTGGAGCAGGAGTTACAAGTGGTCCTGAGCTGCCCGGCTTGGATGCCGGGCATTCAGATCCTCTGAAAAAGTGGTACATGCCCTTAAGCCCTGAGCTGTCTCCCCAGGCCTTCTCTCAGCAATTCACAGTATCACGCCCATCTTCATCAGACCCTTTCTTCGACAATAAAACAAAATAGGCACCTTGCAAGCATGCTCAGAGATAAGGGGTAGGAATTTCATTTTTGGAAAGAGGAGAGGCAGGGAGGGTCTTCTGTCAATTCGTCAGGAGGTCTCTACAGAGCGATTGAGAACACAGTGATTCTGGGAAGGCAACTTTTACTATTTCTTTAAAGTTTAATTGGGATCAGGTCGTCCTGTGCTTGGGGTGGGGGGCGTCTCTCCTCACCTCTTTCTCTTCTTTCTTTTTATTCCCACCCCCTCTCTTTTTTTCTACTGTGAGCTACAGCAAACGATGCTTGTGGTTTATAATCAAAGTTCGATGCCGTTAAGTTAAACTGTAAAAAACTGACTTGGGGGTTCTGCTTATGAAATAAACATTTGGAAACTAGTATACGGCAAGGAGGCTTGCATGGAGGCTGCGATGCCAGACTCGTGCACACTGATATTTGTACATTTATATATCTGCCTGCATGGGCATGTATGGATGTAAGTCCCTTTCAGAGCCTGTTAAAGCTGGTTCTAAAAAAAAAAAAGTATCTTTACAAACTAAGCTGCTTCTATCCACTCGCCCATGAGGCTAGCATGGTCAGGGCATAAGTTCTCTGGAATTAATGACCTTATAATTGGTAATTCACATGCCACCTGTAATTCATATTACTTTATTATATTCCCTGTCAATTATGTTACTTGTGTATCTAATAGTCAGAGTACGTAGCTAGAGTTTTCTGTCTGGAAGCTATGGCACTCCTTAGCTTAGAAGACTCTTTTCCCCTTCTCCCTAACAAGGAAGCTCATTTAGAAAGAAATGTTTATGTGAAGTGCCTGTCAGCTGGCATTTTTACTGGTTCGCTAACCCAAAGGTAAAATATAAAGCCGTGTCTTTTCCTCGCTGGCTTGTTGTGAGTAGAAGGGTCCCTCCCTTGTTAGCTTGATAAATAATTTCACTAGGGGGACTCGGCTGTGTTTTTATGCTTGCTGTCTATTTTCTGCTTCCTGCAAATAAATTTCTGTACTCAGAGAGTACTAAAACTCCAAACACATGGGATTTTCCCCATTTTACTGCTGGTCTCCTGAAATATTTATTCGATCTAGTGTTTTTAATTAATTTTTTAAAGGAAAAAATACACTGTGATTAACATCAAACCAGAAAAAAAATATTCATCCATTTTGGGCAGGCACTGGGTTTATACCTGGGAAAGGCAGCTCTTTTGAGAGGCTTGGTGTATTAAACTCCCCATCTGATTTGTCAAATGGAAGACAAGGGTTACTACTTGGGAGAACCCTGGCGTTTTCTCATTACATTTTTCTTTGCCTGTGTTTCCAGATTTAATTATTAAGCTGTTAATAGGAGAGATAAATAGGGGCATAGGATTCTATCTAGAAATAGGACAATGTACAATAACATCTGTACATTTGAAAAATGAAGCTAGTGTAAGAGTCGAAATAAATTGATGTAACTGTTGTCCCGCTAACGTCCTGGGTATTTAATCTTTGGGTTCATTAGTACCATGGAGAGCTGGGTACAGCATAAACCTCAACAAATATACCCCAAAACGTTGCAATAAAGAACAAATCAATACATTCTATAAATGACCAGAACGCTAAACACAGCACTTTATAGGCTCACAGTGCCGAATGATGAAATGATGCTTCTGTTTGTTAGCAAAGCAATCATTTGACATTAATGCCAGATGACTTCATTCACGCATCTTTTCTTGTTTTCAGAGAAGATACTCTGCTTATTCGCTCCTTGTTGTGTGCACCCAAGCAAGGTTTTATTTTCTGAAATTGGAAACTATTTTTTACAAAGGTACCTTGGACAAACTTGCACCCAGGATGTCAGTGCATGTGACCAGCATCTTGGATACTGGAGCACCTGAGTAGGGGCTTGTCTGAAGCGCGCCCTTTTCAAAGAAGAAGAAACTGTGCAGAAGGGTCCCTCAGTGAGCACCCTGGCATGCGTGGAGACGGACTGGCATGTTTTAGGACTCGTGCTCCCGAGCAGAGACTGTACGATGTAACTTAAGACATTTCACTTTGAACTGCTTTAGCTACAGAGATCATGAGACTTTTTAAAAATGCATCCTTCAAGGACAATTGACATTTAATGCTTATTGTGGCCACATGGAGGCCATACCTGTTTGTCGGAGTTGGAATTAACCTCCATGCCCTCGAACATCCCCTCTGCTGTTTACAGAGTCGATGGGGGTGATGAGAAGCTACTGAGGAGCAGGAGTCTCCAGTCCTTGAAACAAGCATAGGGGTAGATACTTTAATCCACTGTAAAGTCGTGGAGGGTACCAGGCACAAAGGAACTTAGATGCCCTGTAACCCTTCACTACAATCTTGCTCAGCAACCTACCGTGCCACTTCCTCCCCTCAGTCAGCCTGTTCGCGCAGCTTTCCTGGGTCACACACTCTAGCTTTTAGCCTCACTTGTACTGTAAGAGCCCAGGTGCCCTCCCTTTGGCCTCTTTTCCTGAGCAGGGATAAGTGAGGCTCAGAAAGAAAGACACATAATGTGATTAGTATCTGGAGGTCTAGAGCCATGGCTTCTTGTGGTCTTGACCCCCAAGGACCCTTGTAAATCTCTGAACAAACAATATCTTTACTTTTGAACAAACATATGTACTTTTGATTTTCGTAGGCAATGGGAAAGGCTTTCCACTCCAAAGATAATGATTGCCATCCCAGCCGCAGTTTAAAAAGTAATTGATGACACATCTCCTTAAAACTTCATAATGTGTAAAGAGTCACTCAGCAAATTGCTGGGCAGTGAGGATAAATCACTGTTGGTAAATCTCTCCAATGAAAGCCCTGTTGAATAAAAGTTGTCAGCGAAATCAGCACTGGTACTACAAAGAATACTATTTCCACATCTTGAGGATGGGAATTGTCCCTCAAAGGGGAGCATAAAGGATTAAATATGGTAATATATGTAAAGCACTTGGATTAAATATGTTAATATATGTAAAACACCTGCACTGGGTAAACACCCCCACCATGTTCAGCCACGGACAGTGTTACATGGGATGAAATTCTGACCTTGACACTTAACAAGCCTTGGTTTACATTAGAATAACATTGTGATTACAGTATTGAGCTCCCCCACCCCCAGCCCTTCCTTTTAAAATAAGTGTTTTCAAAAATCAGGAAACTGAGGTTAGTATAACTTATGGTTGTTCCTTTATTAAAAAAAAATGTCCTCACCCTTAAAAATAAAATAATAAAATGAAGTAAAATCACTGTGCTTTGGGGAGCTCTCTGCTCAAATAATTTAGGAAAATGTGTGTTAAACATTTAATACTGCTGCCATCCATCTCAGAGACTTTATATGCTAATATGTATGCCCTGTATACATATTATACTAACACAGATGGCATTCAGTATTTTCCAAACTTGTGTGAACATGGACCCTGCTTGTCTTTAAACACCCATTTCCTGTAGCTAGCATTGTTCCAGGCCATTTTAAGAGAGAGAAAAAAATATGATTGCCTAAAGTATTAAAGGTCTGGCTTTTCTTTCTTTTAGCACCAAAGAGTCCTTTTATTACTTTGCCCTGGTGGAAATCTTGTCCTCCATGGCTCCTTTGCGTTCTGCATGTTCATTTCACTCATCAACCCAGAAAGATTGTATGGGAATCCGTCGGTGATATGTACTTCCCGAGGGAGAACTATGAGGTGAGGGTAGATCCTACACAGCTGGCTGTGTAATAATTAGTTCCTGGAGCTGCCCTGCCTCCTTGGGCACCACAGGAGATCTCAGGAGTTTAGCTGGGGCCCCTCTACTTGTGTAAAACACTCAGAGGCATTGTTGAACATGCCTTAGCCTTTCTCAACTGAGTGAGCCATCCAACGAGCAAAAGCTTCTGTAAGGAATACACAGTTGCCTAGGGTTCTGGCCAGGGAGTCTGTGGCTGTGGAAAAAGCCTTCAGTTTGGGAGTTCCTTTTTAAAAGAATGATGGTGCCTCTTGCCAGGTGAATACAAGATGGCTTGGGTGAGAACCAGGTATACCAGTTCATCTTCTTTGACCTTCTTCTTAGTGCCTCTGCCTTGGGGTACACATGGATCCCACCTCCACTCCCAAGTCTCACCCGAAACATGTCCTTTGCTCTTCTTAAGGCCCCATCAGAGGTTGTCTGGACACTCTGGGTTCCCCCAACTCAGAAGAGAACTGATTGGATCACCTAACATTGGATGAGCAGTGGCCAAAGGAGGATCCTTGGGTCAGCTTCTTGCTTAGCCACATTTTCTGAGACGAGGGTTGGATAAGACTGCCACAGGGGTCTGGCCCCAATGGGAGAGATGAAATTTAGTACTCAAGACTCATGTCCATCTGATTTGGAGGCGGGGATGTGAGGGGTTGGGCAGAAGCAGATCTCTGAACCTAGAAGATGGGTTGTCAATCCTGGATAGACAGCACTTCCAAAATCATCAGTGCCCCTACTTCAAGCCAATTAAATCGGGACCTCAAGCAGTGGGTGAGATCACACACCAGTGTTTTTATTTTAAACAATCCCAAGACATTCCAATATGTAAGGAGGAAGGAGGAGTCTTGGAGTAGAGTGCAGGGGGCACCAGCATCTATAGAAAACTCAGAGAGCCAAGAAGCCCCTGGCAAAGCTCCCACATTCTTGTCCTTCTGATAACTCAGCATCTTCCGGGTCCAGTTTCAGATGAGAAGGGCAGAACAATCGCTTTGTGTTTTCCACTCCATCTGGCCTTCTCAGTCCTTTAGAAACATCAACTCTATTCACGATGAGCAAGGCCAATGCAGTCAGATAAGGTCCCTCAGGGAAAGCAGACCAGAGCTGGAAGCCTCCAATTTAAACCTGACTTGGCCACAGCATAGCTTCAGGATGTGGGTGGGTCCCATTCCCCTAACTGCCTTGCGGGATCACGTGTCACAAGCTTCGTGGTTTTTTTTTTTTAAAGAGGTGGATGAGGGGGTGTAATTGACCTAGAAGCCAAGGAGGGTTATGCAATCAGCTGTGCACCTAGCATCTCACAGACTTAGCGATGAACCAGAGATTTGAGCTGGTGGAATGGTACATTTTCACACTGTGATGCCTTTAAAAATTAATCTGCACAGAAAAGAGAATGATTATTCAGTGATCAAATTACAAAGATAGATGCATTCTCAAACTATTTGCACAGACTTTTGCAGACACCAATGATTACACACGCGTACACACACACATACACACGCACACGCACACACACACACACACACACACGCACACGCACACACACACGCACACGCACACGCACACACACACACACACACACACACACACACACATACACGCGCGCGCGCACATATGTTTGCTATCATTCTATCAGGCACACAGTGTGAGGTAGAGGTCACTGTACAAACAAATCATGGGGAGAATAGGTGCGCTCTTGAATTAGCCAAAATATTTGACCATATGTTTTCAGGCTCATTGGTTCACTATTGAGGCCCCCCCCCCAACACACACACACACAGAAACCTCTGTTAAAGACTGTCAACCTTGTAAGAAGATGGCCCTATGAGTTTCTCCTCCCTCTCTTGGATGCCAAGACCATGAGACAGACAGTGACATCCACACTGTAAGCCTTCTTTTGTTTGACTCTGAGCTGTCTGGTGATGAGTAGTACACAGTAGCCATGGCTCAGTGCTTCTCCAGAAAAGCATGTGTCTCCCTGACTAGTAGTTGACTAGCCAAACATGCACAGCAATGTATGATAACAGCCCTTAGAAGGCTGTGAAACATCCAAGAAGACATCTTTTCAATCTGTGAAAACTTTAAAATTATTTTAACTCTCTCTTAGCTTTTCCAAAGAAATCCGGACAACTGTTTGTGTGTTTTATGGGTAAAGTTTTCTTACCTGGATAACAAATTAAATGTTACCTGCACATTGTGCTTTATTTTATTTTTTATTTTATTTTATTTATCTAGTTAGCCTGGTCTCTTCCTCTCCATCACTGAGAGTACAAGTATGTCCCACTGTACCTGTTTTCTGGGGGAGAGGTGTGTTGTTTGGTTTTGGTTTTGTTTTCCTTGTATTTTAGGGATTGAACTTGGGTCCTCACACTCAAGGCATCCAAGAGGGGAGGAAGACCTCACAGGAACATATTCTTACAAGATAGACAGTCTGAAATTCAGGTCCCTGAATGTGTGTGTGTGTGTGTGTGTGTGTGTGTGTGTGTGTGTGTGTGTGCGCGCGTGCCTTGAGCCAAGCTCCCACCAGGTAATTTCTGTTTTAGATCTACTGACAATTATTTCCCTTCTCATTCAGAATGTTTTGCTATTTTTTAAAAAAAATACACTTTGAGTACTTTTAGACAATTAGACAATCACAGGGTGCTATTTGCATACTGGACTTCCTGTTGCAGATGCATCTGGAACAAGCAGAGGACTTATGTGTAGAAGCTGAGAAGGAAACATTGTCTCAAACAGAGTCCAAGAGGAGTAGGTAGTGCTGGGCTCAAGAAGGGATTAGAAGATCAGCAGGGAATAAGAGTGAAAGGACAGCTACAAAGCAGGAGGAAGGGAGGGAGGGAGGGAGGAGAGAAGAAGGAGAGAGAGGAAGGAAGGGAAGGGAGGAGAGAGGGAGAGACAGAGGGAAGAGAGGAAGGGAGGAAGAAAGGAAAAGAGGGGCCTGGAGATCTGAAAGATTGCAAGCTTCCCTCATCTCTGGTTGCAGCTAGAATTCATGACTGAGTGGCAGTCCATCCAGGCAGCCCCTCCTCTCCCCCTCCTAGGTCGTCTGTCCATCTTCTGTCCGAAGACTTTGCTCCACACTTTTCACCAGGTAAAAGGGACTCACTTGCATTCACTGAATCAAGGCCAGTGCTGCACGTGGAGCTGAAGCAGGGGTTTATCTATTGCTCTTTTCTGTATCAGCTGCCTTGTCAGAGTTCACAGTACTGGGGAGAAGAAAAGGAGGGGCGCTTCTTCAAAGAACTGCATGGGGAATTGGTCACGTGTCTGCCACTAACATCAATCGCAGATGCCTGGGCAAAAAAAAAAAAAAAAAAAATGCCTAGCACGTTTTTACACGTGCCTCTTTGAATAACGTCCCCTCTGGGGTTGCTACTAGACTCCCCTCCACTGATACAGGATTTGGGGGCTTTGAAGTCAGTTGTGGGAATTTCACTGCTTTCTTTGACTCCAGCAAATTGCTCCAAAATGCTACAAATGTAAAAAAGACTAAGAAAGCTTTAAGTGCAGCTTAGAGAAAGAATCCCCTTAAGCCATTGACACAAAAATGTGTTTCTTCGTTCAATTTTTAATTTGTGAGTTATATCTTAAAACACAGCAATGGACCCAGAGTCTTCTGCTAGGTGGAGAGAAATACCAAGAGAATGGAGAGAACGGAGCAGAGGGTGGTGAGCAAAGGGTTTGTTGCTACAGTTCTTCAACATTGTTGTCTTTAGGGGGAAATCTCTGAATGGAGGGGAGCCGGATTAAGAGAAATCATACACAGTAGCAAAAAGATGTAGGAGCATTCTCACCATCAATAAGGATGTGAGTGGGTATTGAAACGGGTGGACAGTGTCCAGTTCACACAGCATCCCCCAGTAGAGGACACAGAGGGAAGACTTATGACCCGCCTTGAGTCAGAGGGTCCTGTTCCTAGCATGCTTCAAAATTTGTCTTAGTTCTTTCCCTCATGGGGTGGAGGCAACTGGGCTATCCTGAATGTTCTGAAAAATCCCTCTAAGTTATTTTAGTCTTGTAGTCTCTGAATGCTCTGGCAAGTGAGAAGAGGAAAACAGAGTGGTCAAAATGACCGATAGCAGCTCCCCAGGCTTCAGTTACCGACTCCGTAAATTTAAGGATTTGGCATGGCCCGGAGGTTTTCAAACTCATTTTATTTTGTTTGGTTTCAGCAGAGGAACCGTTTGTAAAATGAGAATTTATGTGAGATCACCATATAAAAGAGAGATGGGAGTGAGAGTGTCCCTCCAGGATGCTGCTCCTCCTCCCTCTCTGTCATCCCGGTCACTGTGCCTTTCAGGGCTCTCTCTAGGCCAGTTTGGGCATCTTTGGAGAATTCTTCTCTCCAGGGTACTGTTACCTCAGCCAGCCTCTGATATAAAAAAGACAAGCACTTCATTTTCCTGTTGGAAACATTTGGACATTCCTAAAACAGAGAGCCGATGATGATACAGGCACAGAGGCCAGACCTTCTTAATCTTGTGACTTTGGCATAGTCACTTCCCCTCTCCACATGCCTCATTTCCTAATCTTTCAAATGGGGAGAAGAGAGATGCTACAAAGAGCCCTGTGAAGTTGTTATGCAAGTTAAATGACCCAGCTGAGGTGGCATCTAGGAAGTGCCCATGTAAGCTGTTTGCTGCCACTAAGGGAAGGCAGCAGAAGTGACCAGTGGCAACCTTGTCTCCTCTGGATCAGAAACACAGAATGACTTTCCTTGGGATTTAAGGGGACCCTGTAGTCTGTTTGGTGAAGGATAACTGTGTCTTCCTTTCTTGCCTCCTTATACCTGCTTCTTCACCCTTCACCCTGAAAGGAAGTTTTTCTGTTACAGCTCGCTGGGCTGTGAGCTCCATCATCCACCCTTCCTGGCCCATGCTTCACCGGGTTGACTCCCTGGATCATGGTCTCATGAGAGTGAATAGTGTGCATCGCTATTTTCTCGGTTCTACATCCAAGGACTAACAGAGGTGGCAGGAAACTGTCCATGGCCAGAATATTTTCAAGAGGGACCAACACAACTCTAAAATGAAGAACCCCTTTCCATACCTCTACATATGCTCACAGCCCTACAGCACACCACTGAGTACAGAGGCCCTGAAGGAGAAAGACTATTCAATAGGCAAATAGCAAAGGCATGGCTAGTGTTGCCACGCTGAGGAGACCCAGAAGAGAAGCACAAAGTACGAGTGGTCTGAGGGTGTCAAGGAGGAATCTCAGGAGAAGGGAAAAGGTTTGAGCAGGTGTTCAGGCCATCCCTGGCTTGCCATGGGCTAAGGAGGAACAGGAAAACAGAATGGCCAGGAATTGCAGGCCAAGGCTCCAGAGAAGTAGTAGAGTCTTGAAATCTCTGAACTCTATCTTACCAATATAAGTTCATCTGTTTCCCCTGATGCTAGCCACTCTTTGACTGTGCAGGTGCATCTAGTGAACACCCTTCATATCTGTTTCAGTGGCTGCCTTAACCTCCTGAGCTGGTTCAGAAACTAACAACTGTCCTAGATTGCTTTCTTCTGTTGTATAAACACCATGACCAAAAGCAACTTCGGGAAGAAAGGGGTAGCCCAATATCAATGGAGTCAGGAACTCAAGGCAGGAACCTGGAGGCAGAGACCACGGAGGACCACTGTTCTTCAGCTTCTTCCCAGGCTCATTCTCAGCTCCCTTTCTTATTCTTCCCAGACCCATCTGCCTAAGGAGATAGCACTGTCCACAGACATATGCTAATGTGGACATTGGCCCACAGGCCAATATGATGGAGGCATTTCTTTAATTGAGATTCTTTCTTCCCAAGTGTGTCAAGTTAACAACCAAGGACATTATAAAACAGTAGACATGTAGACACAGCTAGACACATCATTAGAAGAGGACCCTGAAGTTCAGAAGTGTACACATATGTATGATTGTATATGTATGAATGTATGTATGTATGTGTGTATGTATGTATGCGTGTATGTATGTATGTATATGTACATGTCTATTAAAGTGAGAGGAAATATGATTTCCTCAGGAACTACCCCTATATCTTAATTTTAAGAAAGAGTCTGTTATTGACCTAGAACTCGTCAAGTAGGCAAGTAGGCTAGGCTAGCCATCCAATGATCCTGAGAGATTCACCTGTCCCTACCTCTCCAACATTGGAGTTAGAAGTATAAACCTCATGTCCACTTTTTTTCTCAAATAGTTCTTGGAATCAAACTTGGGTCTTTGTGCTTGCAAGGTAAACATTTAACTGACTGAGCCAATTCTCCAGACCTCAAGAATGTACACTTCTTTTTTTATTTGTTTGTTTGTTTTTTTTTTTTTTTTTTTTCGAGACAGGGTTTTTCTGTGTAGCCCTGGCTGTCCTGGAACTCACTCTGTAGACCAGGCTGGCCTCGAACTCAGAAATCCACCTGCTTCTGCCTCCCAAGTGCTGGGATTAAAGGCGTGCACCACCACTGCCCGGTAAGAATGTACACTTCTAATCCCATCCCAGATGGTACTGGAAGAACACATTTGTGCTTTGGAGACCTACAATTTCAAGATATCTAAAGGGACACTTAGAGAACCATCTAATGTAGGGATCAGGCACCACTCTGAACTCCGGAGGTCTCCTCCACATGGCCTCAGTAGTTGGTTTCAGACAATGAGGTTCAACTGTGGATGGTATTGCTTGTCAGGGACATCTGCAGCAACTGGGTTGCCATGATTGATAGAGAGGATGTCTTGGTCCTATGTGCCCAGGTCAGCATCACAATCCATGGGCCAGCCCTCAATACTAATCATGCTCAAGTAGAGAAATCCAGTTTAAATTCTGTGGTCAGGGTTTGACTTCATGCATACAGTGGGAATAATCAAAACCAACTTTCTAGATGTCAGAAAGAGAGAGTGAGTATCCACATGGCAGGGAATGTTCTGAGGGTCTGATCAATAGAGGGTAGATAGTTCTTCACTTCCCAGACAATCACACAGTGATGTGAAGGGTCCTCTCTAGTCAGCCCAAGGGCCATCCTCTGCAGACTGGCTGTAAAGATGAAGGGAGAAAATCTCTTAAAGTTCCAGGCAAACAATAAGTGTGATTCTCTCTTCACAGAGACCTTGGCTGTGAAGGCTGCATGGATGCTGGCTCACTGCTGCTCATCCTGTGGGTCTGTTAAAGAGAAAGAAGGGAAGCTCTTTCTTATAGTCTCTAAGTTTCTGTGATTCAGAAGCAACAGCAGGAAAAGTGTCATCTCTAAACAGCAGACTCAAGATGGGAGCCAGTTGATGCCCAGTTCTCCCTCAGTACCCCGTACCCAGCGGCAGTGACTAGGGAGAATAAAACCTCGTGTCTCATTCTTCTAGCATATTTACCAGGTACTATGTGGATTAATTGGGTGTGTGCGATGTGGACATGTATATGTCTGTCCTTGTGTGTGTGCAGGTGCACATACATGCATAACTGCAGGCACATATGAACAGAGACCCTTGTGCGTCCAAGTGCACATGTGCTGCAGTAGGCCTGTGGAGGGCAGAGGATAGAAGTCACTTTTCTCCTGGGAGATCCATGTTCTGGGTTTCAGGGATGGAGCTCAGGTCTTCAGGCTTGGTGGCAGGCATCTCCACCCACTGAGTCAAATCTGGCCCTAGTTGGGGGAGGATGCATAGACTGTCTCATTGGCCTGGATCTTACCAAGTAGGCTATACTGGCTGGCTGTGAAGAACCGGGGTCCTATCTGTCCCTGACTCCCAACCAGCAAGATTACAGACAGGCTCTGCAAGCCTGGCATTTTTATGTGGTTCTGGGAATTGAATTCAGGCTCTCAGGCATAAACCCTTGACCAACTGAACCATCTCCCTAAACTTACCCTGAGATTCCATGAAACACATCGAGAAGAGGAAAGTCAGCACAGCTCTGGAAGCACAGGTGATAAGTGAGTCTGAATTTCTACCCCAGGCCTCCTCCTTTTACCCGATAGAGCAGAGTTTGAACCTGGGTTGATTTGTCTCTTGGCCAACCTGTGGTTCATGATATGAGTTCCAGTAGGCACACAGCAATGGACACTAGGGACACCCAGGTTGCACCCACAGACAAGTCTGCCTGCCCCACTTCCTCTGCAAAATGAGCAGATCCCAGTAGGAGTTCAGCCTCAGAGTCAAAACATCCTGGCTGTAATCTGCACACAAAATGGATTTCAGCGACAGATTTTATTGAGTAACGGACTCCCTCTTCCCCCACCCCTACCATTGGAAAACATATTGTCTTCTTTACTGTAGTTCATTTTGCTTTCCGAGGTGATTAATGAATTAAGGATGCAGTGTATTTATTCTTTTGCCTGATTACCATTCTGTAATAAATCTCGGCTCCCGAGTCTGTCGATAGGAGAAGGCCGACCTGCCGCTTTGTAAAATATAGGTTTGTACATTAAGCTTAACTCCTAGCCTCATATATAGGAGAAAAGTCACCTTAGAGCCATATAAGAATAAGTGGGAAGCTCCGGGGGACATTGGCTGGTGGGTAGAGCACTCTGTTTCCGGGGACAGCCTCCTTGGACATGGGAAGGCCTGCTGCCTGGTCAACAGCCCGTGCTTCCTGGGAATGCAGAACACTGAGTCTTTGAGGTACCATGGAGGTGATAGGGAGGAGCTAGAGTGCCTCAACCTGAAGCACTGTCTCCTGCAACCCAGGCTGGCCTCAACCTTGCTACGTGGTCAAACTTAAGCCTCTAATCCTCCTGCCTTGACCTCTCTAATGCTGTAATCACAGGCGCAGCCCCCATCCCTGATTATACTATGCCGGGGACCAAAGCCAAGGCTTCTTGCACAAGAGGCAAACACTCTACCCACGGGTCTGGGGTCATCTTAACCATTTCGAATGGTGTTCTCTGCAGAGTGGCCCCACATCTAAGTAGTTAGTGGAGCTCGAGGGTCTAATTTGACAAGGCACACCGGCGTGAGGTCAGTGGATTCACATTTGTCTCCTCAGCAGGAGAGGCAGGCCCTGGAAGGTAAAAGTCAGTTTTGCACGGAACAGAAAACTGGGCAAGGCAGGAAGGAGCCTGCTGCTGGCCTAGGATGGACTCTGGTTCAGCCTTCACTCTATTACTTTCTAGCTCTGTAATCTTGGCCATTCAGTAGGGTTTTACAAAGCTCACCTGGGGGTAATTGAGAGACTGCCTTGGCCTCTCCAACATAGGGCAAAAGGTCAGGGCAAGGCTTCTCCTGCAGATGGTCAAGCTTCATGTAGCCTCACTAAATGGGACCTGTGTTAGCATAGGAAGGATATAAGAAAGGGAAACAAAGGAACCAACTAGTGGAATTTTTCCTTTGGTTTTGATTTTTGAAAGATTTTTTTTAAAGGAAAGGCAAACAAACAAATCAACAACAATAGCAACAACCACAAACCACAAATCCAAATACCATAAAACAAAAGCCACTATTTGGCTAATGTGTGTTTGTATGTGTATGGGGGCACACACAGACACACAGGCATATGCGTGTCTGAGGATGCTCATGTACATATGTGTACATGTGTATGTGAAGGCGAAAGAACAATGTCTGCTGCTGTTCCTCAGATCCAACCTACCTTGGAATTTTGAAGTAAGGTCTCCCACTGGCCTGGCACTTGTCAAATGAACTGAACTTGACAAGGATCTGTCTGAGTCTACCTCACCAGTGGTGTGATTACAAACAGCCACCATCACCCCTGGGTTTTATTACATGGGCTTTGAGGAATTGAACTCAGCTTTTCATCCTTGCAAGGCGAATGCCATGTTAACTGAGTTATCTATCCATCATTCCAGCCAGTGTTTTTGTTTTCTTCCACAAAAACAGGCAGTATACTGGGTTGGACTTTCATGGGTCACAGCTTAAAGAACCTATATACCAACTTCTTACAGATTTTCCATAATAGGAACTTGAACACTGCATTCTGTGGATAACTCACAGAGTTTGAAATCTCCGTTCCAAAGTTCTGGATTGGGATTGGCTCAAAAACTTTGACTCCTACAGCTGGGTGATATCAGCTCTTTCTTCTGTCCACCATCCTTGGACTTTGGGTCTTCCTTGTACATGGTGGGCAAGGATCCAGGTATCCGTGGAAGCCCATCTAGAGCCAGTAAGAACAGTGCTTTTTGTTCTAGCTCTCAATAGGTACAAGGAAAGCATCACAGAACTGATCTACACACATTTGTCATCTGCTGTCACAGCACTGCATGGGTCTGCCAGTGGTTGGCACTCATTATGGGATTCATCCTAACAGTATCTGGTGGGTCAAGATCCACCAAACATGCATGCCTATGGTTGCAGATCTGCCAGATTGCCCCTAGCCACCCTAATTCAGCACCCTTGCCCACAGTCTTGACTTTGATTAGAGATAGAGGTGTGAAAAGGCCATTGGCTGGCACCAAGTGCTCCCTTTTCCCAGAGCTGCCATGAGGCAAAGAAGGTAAATAAACACAGGACTCCTTCATGTGTCCCTCTACCATGATAACACATGTTTGACTTTCAAGGGAGCCATCACAATAGGTTCATAATCACTTCCCATGGCCCGTACCTGGGCTCTACCTTGCCCCTGTTGATCTTATTCTATGGACTTTCCCTTCAATAGTCTTCCCCATAATTTCTTTTCATCTTCTTGTGCAGCCAGAAGGAAGAAAGATTCTTCTGGGTAATGGCTAGAAGACATATTTCTGTATTATTTTTGATTAATGATGGTTTTGAGAGGGCTTATTGCTGTTGGGGATGGCATCACCTTTGGACAAGCGGTCCTGCATGGTATACAGACATAGGCTGAGCAAGCCATGGAGAACAAGCCAATAAGAAGCAACCTTCCATGGCCTCTGCTTCAGTTCCTGCCTCCAGGTTTCAGCTCTGGTTACTTCTGTTTCAGGTTTCCTCAGTGATGGACTATGATCAGGATGTGTAAGCCAGGTAAACTTGCCTCCCCAAGTTATTTTTGGTCAGGATGTTTTAGAATAGTAATAGAAACCTAAAAGAACAGTAATAGAAACCTAACCAAGATAGAAGTTAGACTCTGAGAATAAGGTATTGCTATTACAAACCTAGTTACATTTTAGAGAAGGGGTGCAGAAGGAGTTTGGAACTTTGGACTGTAAAAGCCATTGAATTCTCAGAGCTTAATGAGCTATTCTGGGAACATGGAAGCTAATGCTGAGAGGTGTGTGGGTGATGGTGGCCTGTCTTGTGGGGTTTCAGAGGGAAGTGTGAGAGAGCCTATTTAGTCTGTTCATGTGATATTTTGAACTAAGAATGTGTGGATTCTTGTCAGATGGAACAGAAGAATCAGATGGATTCAGAAGAGACCACCATCACTATTGAAGCACACCTTTGCATTACTATGCCAATTGATGCAGATTAGCTGGAACTAAGAAATTAATAGTGATTAAGAGGAAACGGGATCACCGAAGTAAAATCTTCTGGGAGTATTTTCTCCTAGTTAGTACATAGAAACTGTGGTCTAGAGGAGAGTAAGGCAATATTTCACGCTGCTAGCCAAATTTGGTAAGTGTATATGAGTCTTATAGATGATACTGGGTTTAAAGTCATGAAAGGGTCATAGAGAGCAGCTGAGACTGGGCACTGAGTGGAAATTTCTGGATCGAAAAAGTCATGAAGAGAAACTGGAGCTTGACACCATATGGTGGGATCAGACTCCTTTGAAGAAATGTCAGAAGTGAAGGAGCAGGCTCTGGAGACACCAGCATATTGGAGATGCCAGGACTATGGGACTGCCATCAAGAATAGTAGCATATGTGGAGTGGAGCTGACCTGTGCCTACCAGACAGGTATATGGACAATAACTGGAAAAAATAGAGAGGTGGAGCTGCCCAAGCACTGGAGAGCAGAGAAGATTCTGAGTAAATCCTAGATACAATGCATTGAGCTGTAAGATTTAATGTATGCCATGAAGTTTGGAGTTTGTTTTGTTTAGATTGTGACTGTGCTCTGATTCTTTCCTCTTGGAGTAAAAGTGTTTAACGTGGTTTTTTGCTATTGTTGTTGCTGTTTTTTGAGTTTTTTGTTTGTTTGTTTTTTATTTTATAGAAGTCATTAACTGATAGAGTTTGGATATGTTACAGAGACTTAGATTCTTTTTTGAAAGAGACTTTGGATGTTTTAAGAGACTAAACTTATAAAGTTTTTGAAGTTTTAAAGACCAGGGCACTTAGAATTGAAGCATGTTTTATATTGCAATATTGATATTAGCGTGAGCTCTTGGGGGTAAATGAAAAAGGAAAGGTTATGGTTTAATAATTGTATGGGTGTGTTAAGTTGATATGGGGGTAACTGTCCTTGTTAATTCTTTAGCTACTTTCCCCTCAAGCTACTTTCAGTCATGGTGTTTTAATCACAGCAGTAGAAACCTAACCTAATCTAAGACAGTGGGACACATTTATTTGTCACACTTGCCATATACTCTACTACAGAGGTGAGAGAAAGAATGGTTATCCTATAGGACTTCACACTTAATTATTCATGGATCTCAGGAGTCCTTGAGTAACTAATTAGCAGTGACCTTGGAAGAAATCTTTGCTCCACTTGAATGCATCCCATCTTCCTGGAGAGGGTTTTGTTTGTTTGTTTGTTTGTTTGTTTGAATTCTACCATGAAATTACAAAGATTCAGCAGTCCAAAATGACCACTTCTAATTCAGCTCTGCGAAGGGTACTCACATGTTATCAACATAAAAGCTTACAGAGGACGAAAGCCTTCCTCCTTACCAGCATTGCTCTGACAAGGAACATCATAGGATCATTACATAGTCAACCTTATCTGTGGGTATATTTGTTTTTGCTGTTTTACAAACTATTTGCTAACTATATTACTTGTCTAAGAAGAAACATAGATGGAGCCCCATTGCCAGCCTTAAACTGTTTAACAACCCCTTTTACAAAATGAAATGAAACAGGTGGAAAGATATTTAATAATATTTTAAATTCCTGCACCAAAATTATCATATCAATGCATACTCAAAAAAAAATGGATTCATAGCTTATTTTTGTAATCATTTATTTTGTTCCAAGTCTTTGAAATTTGCTGTGACTCTCAATTTGGATGTTATGTGTTCCACAAAGTTAATGTAAAATTAATTACAAGTCTGACCAAAACAATAGAGGTGTGTGAGGAGAGAAAATGAGATATGATAGTATAATAGTTTTAAATATGATAATATAATAATTAGATTTAGGTAAGATTAATAATTCAGTTCTTCAGACCCTGGCCACATTTCAAGGGCTGTGAATATACCTGTGTCCCATGGATACCACATTAGTTAGGGTGCTAGCTCACAGGTTTGAATGTTACCTGAAAAATCTGGTTCAAACTCTCTAATTACTAGCTATAAGTGTAGCCTTCTCTAGTTTCTGGATGATTCAAGGTTTTATGGACACACAATAGCCAGTGTGTCAAACATACCTGAGGGGTAGTTCATAGTTTTTGGGTTTTTTTGCATAATAGAAAACACTAGTACAATACCTGCACATTCTGGTGACCTTGTATTTGCAAAGTAGATGGACAGACATAAGAAGAGATGGAATTTTTTTTTTTTAAAAAAGCATCTGTTAGATGCTTGTGAAGTTAAAACAGGACCCTAAGGAGTTTGGTTTTTGCTTTGGTTTGGTTGTGAATCTAAAATCACAGAGCAAGACATCTTAACCTATGGCAGAGACTGGAATAGTATCTGGGAAAATAGCATTCAATGAATAGGTCCCTCTCCAAAATATTAAGGCTTAAGAAAGAGGATTCTGGGGCTGGCTCAGCTGGTAAAGTGCTTACCTTGCAAACCTGAGGACCCAAGTCCTATCCTCACAACCCACATTAAAAAAATGTATATGCAGCTTTTAATCCTAGTGCTGGAGAAGCAGAGACAGATGACACCCTGACTCTTGGTATTTAGTCTTCCTGCTGAGTTCTAGGCCTGTAAAAAGCCCTGTATTCACGACAAAGTGGGCAGTACTTGAGGAAAGATACCCATGGTTGTCCTTTGATTGCACATACTTACCTGTCCCC
>JADRCD010237111.1:6892-22829 GCA_019843815.1 Montemys delectorum | reverse complement strand
TGTCTATACTCACGAGTGAGAATAAGAAAGAAACACTCAGTGGTTTTATGTAGCATCCAGGGTAAAAAGTGTGTAGTAAATCCCTGTTTGTCTGGTTAGTTAGTAGACCACTCAATTCATGGGATGAGTTTTCTTCACAGGATAGGACTATGTCTCCAGCTCTTAGGTCCTAGAGTACAGTGAGAAAGGACACTGGTCATTTATTTCTCCTCCTCTCTACTGATCCATTCATTTTATACCTCACCCATGGAGTAACTGCCCTTGAAACCATAGAATCCTGGAGCTACATGTGCAAACAAAACCAGCTTTGGCCCTGGCCATCTGCAACTTCATGATTCCTATCTGTTAATGGACTGTAAACACAAAGTTCATTATAATTCTGAGTGTCATGAATACTATAGACAGGCTGCTGGGCTAATCAGGTCTGTCCGTTAGGAGATGAGCAATTTTTCTTGTTCATCACATAAGTATGAGCAAGATGGCATTTTGAGAATTTAGGGATATAGAGACATAAGATGGAAAGAGTATGTATTGGACATTTTCTCATCACTGTGGCAAATACATAAGAGATACAATTTGATAAGAGGATTTATCTTAGCACAAAGTTTCAGTTAATGGTCAGCTGACACCATTGCTATGGTCCTGTTGTGGACAGAGAGCCTTGTCAGGAGAGTGTGGTGGATGAGGTTGCTCGCTATGTTGAGGAGACAGGATGAGAAAGAGATTAAGAAGCAGGCGTACCCTTTATAGTCACATCCCAGATGACCTACTTCTAACCAGGTGTCACTTCCAAATTTGTGTTACTTCCCAAACACACCGTCTTTTTATGAAGTCATCAATGGGGAAGTCATTGATTCAGAAAGAATCTTTGTGATCAAATCGTCTCTGAGTGATTATACTTACCAGTTGAGGAGCAAGTCTTTAGCACATAGGCTTTTGAAGTGGGTAACACATAATATCTAAGCTGTAACAGAACTGAACACTATCCACTGTGGTCCTTAGTTTGGGAAATAATGGCTCATGTTGAGACTTGAGGTGCCATTGTGTCTATTCCTGGCTGCCCCAGAGCCTAGCTAGTTGTCAGACCCACTGAAGGCACTCAACAAATACTTTATAAGTAAAAGAAACCAGATAGTTTCCATAAGCAGGCCCAGTTTTGGGGGCCACTCTTACCAAGTTCCCAAGCACACCGCCTCCCATTTCTTGACCTAGAGCCTTTTATTCCAAGTTATGGGGATTGTTCCAGTTGGTTTGGCTTTGGAGACTCTTCCATGTCCTTTTCCCCCAAGCACAGTTCATGACTGTACATCTGCTAAGGACAGTTGACTTTTAGTTATGTGTGTATATTTGTGTATGCAGATGTATATGTGTATTCAGGTGTGTGTATTTGTATGTGCACATGTATAGATCTGTGTATATGTTTGTAGGTATTCGTATGTGTATCGATGTATTTGTGTGATATGTGTATATATTCATGTGTGATTGTGTGTGATGTGTGTGTATTCATGTGTGATTCTATGTGTGTGAAATGTATATGATGTATGTGTATATGAGTGTGTATAATGTGTGTGTGAAGTGTGTAGGTATGTGTGTGATGCGTGTGTATGATTGTATGTGTGCTATATGTGTATAAAGTATATGTGTGTGATGTGTGTATATGAGTGTGTGTGATGTGTGTATGTGTGATTGTGAAATGTGTGTATGTGTGTGTGTGATTGTGAGTGTTTCAATGTTCTAATGATTACACTGCAAAGCCTAGATGGAAGCTTTCATTGATATTTCCTCTTCTTTGTCTTGCCTCAAACCCTATTGGTCTCTCTGACTTAATCACGGGGGTCTCCAGTACTATATGTGGCTTTGGAGTTTCCCCCATAGAATTGCCTTAGTAATGGGACAAGGAGAAAAAAAATGTGATAGATCTGAAACAGTGGCGTTGTACGAGAGCCCTCCAGCAAGTGTCTGCACTCAGCTCGCCACGTCTGTCCATTGGATCTACAAAAGGGAACCTGATGTGATGGAGTGGAAGGGAGAGATACAGAGTTAACCATGGCACTGTGAGCAGCTTTCATCTCTGACTGTCCCCCGGATTCTTAAAAGAAATCATGTTTAACATCTTAATTAGGGACTGGTAGTACACAGCAGTTCCTTTTCTTGCTTTTTTTCCCTTATAAGCATCTTGTAATTTACTCTTGAAGTAAATGATAGTCAATTTATCCACAGCAACAAGTCAATAAAACAGGGGAAGTCTCCAGCTTTTCAGCCTCCGGCTTGTCAATTGCTTGGTGTTTGTTTCTTGCTTTTGCTGCTGAATGAGAGATGGGGCCGCAGGTCCATGTGTGGGGAGGCACTGTGTGGCTGCTGGGACTTTTGCTATCTATTCTGCAGAGACTTCTTTGCAAGATTTATTTTGACTTGCCAGCTGTCCTGAGTTTAGGTTTTGAACAGAGCAGCACATTGTTGAGAAGAACAACCAGGGCCTTCTGGATCTTGTGATGTGGACGGCCAGTGTAATTCAAGTGGTAAACCAAATTGCTGTCTGCTTTCAGCAGTGGCTCTTGTAATGAGGGTGTCTGGGATGTGTGTGTGTGCCTATGTGTCTGTGAGTGTGTGTGTACATGAACCACTCAGAGCCCAAATCCAGGGGCCTCCTCAAGTTGGGTTCATGGTGATGCTCACTCAGTCAATAGCTCAGCCCACTCAAACCACAGTCAAGGTCTTTGGGCTAGACACTTGTGTCAGAGTTACACTGTGGTTTCAGAGATGGCAATTAGAGTCAGCTGCCCCCCAAAACAAACATACAGGGAGTATGGAGCTAGCCTAGATGGCTGGAGAGGGGACTCTGTGGGGTTTTGTTGCTTCAGGAGAGAAGTACATGTGTCTAGCCAGTCAAGGTTTATAAACAAACTCTGGGTTTAAGCTCCTTTGCTTCCAATGGAGAAAGCAGAGAAGTTAGTTGGTGGCCATCTCTAGACTTTCAGAAGCTGTCCAGAATCAGGAGTCCTGGAATATATATGAAAGTCATACAGGAGGTAGCTGCGACCCTTTAATAAAGATCCTCATGTGTGGTGACCCCAACCATAAAATTATTTTTGTTGCTACTTTGCAACTATTAATTTTGCTACTGTTATGAATTGTTATGTAACTATCGAATATGCAGGGCCCAATGGGGTCCCAACCCACAGGTTGAGAACTACTGTTCTAGACTCTTGAATTCAACCTATGATAGTAAGGTGCATAGGGAGTATCTATGTCACTGGGGCAGTAGCCTGAAAACCAAGGGCCACATGTGTCCTTACCTTTAACTAAAACTCCCACCTGTGTTTCTTTAAGAGAGTAATAACCATCTTCACAATTCACATCCTTTTGTTATTTGCTATTTATTTATTTATTTATTTATTTTCTTGTTTTTGAGACAGAATCTCACTAAGAAGCTAAGGCTGGCCTTGAACTCCAGATCTTCCTACCTTAGTCTCTTGAATGCTTGAATTGCATGGATATGTCACCATAACCTGCTTTTTCTCTTTATGTGATAATCTTGCCCAAAGTTTGGTCCACAATTTCTATTTCATTTTAATTTTAGCCCAAAGAAGGATTGACTTCATGTCATATTAAATTAATGTAGTAACCAAAGAAAAAGGCAACCCACTGTTACAAAGTAGGTCCATCAGCCAACTACCTCCCTCCCTCCCTCCCACCCTGCCATCCCCTCCCACCCCTTTCTTCTTTCCTTCCTTCTTTTCCTTCCTTCCTTCTATTTTTCCTCTTTCCATCTCCCTCTTCCATCCTAGTTTAACTCAAGTATAAATGGACACAATTCCCTTTCTTGCCGTTTCTGGGTCTTTCTGACACTCATTGTGAAAATAAAAAAGGCCATAAGAGACCAGAACAACCAGGATTATGGCACTGGCCTGCATACAGTAATTGAGCTCCTGCTGGCTTGCCCAACACGATGTTCAGATGCCAAGGTTGGTCTCTCATACTGATACATAGAGGTGGGAGAGAGGGCCCAATATATTCCCCTGAGTTACTCTCTTCAGATCATCTGACACACCCCACTTTTCTTAAGCATCCATCAAGCCTTAGCTTAAAGCATACATTCTCATACTGCCTAAATTAGCTTCTGGCTTTCAAAGGTTTGGCCCCCACAGTATTGGTATATCTCCTCACTAACACTCATCCCCTTGGGATGAATATGTTTTTCTCTTCTGCATCCTCACTTTCCCATAGCACTGGACATACACAAGACCTTTAATACTAGCTAGTTGGACAAATGAGAAATTACACATAACCCCTGAGCTTGCATTAATAATTCAGATCCCTGAGAGGCGGCTAGGCTTTGCTGTAATGCAGAGTACCTTCTTTAATCTACACATTCCCCCAAGACTTGGTCACCGTTGCCATCTCCTAGTATCTTGAACATACTCAAAGCCACATAAATAGCAAGTGGTGGACCATGAATACAAACTGTGGGCCATGGCAAGTGCTTATGAGCAAAACAGCACTGTCTTTTGGGCTCACCTCGTTGATCCGTCCATCTCTTCTTATTCACATCTAGGGCAGTTTCCATTCCCCGTTTGTACCTGGGAGCCTGGAAAATTCTGTGACAAGACTGTTGGCAGGGAGAAGTTCATTTTCTCCCTCTTCTCTCCCCAAACTGCTGATCTTGGCCATTCTTTAATTTTCTCCTCCAAAAATGGAAACTTTGGGAAATTACCTTGGCAGAAAAGTCTTGCTTCACTCTTCTATAGCAGCCCAAGTGTTGATAGAGCTGGCAGCAGCAATGGAATTGAATTGAAAGCGAAGGAAGAGTGACATTAGCTGAGTGTTGGCCAAAAATCACTCGTATGTGTAAGGATGGCAGAGAACCCGTAGTGGAAAACCCTTCATACTTGATGCTCATCAAACTCATTCTGTGTATCTCGGACTGCGCTGGGCTCTTCCTGTAGGTTGAGTTCTATGTTTGTTTTTAACTATTCTCAAAAAGATAAGCAGAGAGAGAGCTGATCTAATGTGACTAAGGTCCTATAACTAAAGCAAGCAAGGTACCCACCATACTTGACTTCAGATGATGAATAAATAACATCTTAGAAGCTTGTTCAAGGATCTAATTCTCACTCAATCTTCACTCTCTAATTTCTCTTCTTATGTGGTTGAATTCACTATATAATGCCACCAACTAGTTTCTAGGTTTCAATTTCTTTAAGGTTGAGTTCACTCTCTATATTAGAATTCATAGCTGAAGGGCTACTATTTTGAGTGTGGGCAAAGATGGCTTTTGAACATGGAAAGCAGAAAATCCAAATCAACATGCTGAAGTAGACCATGGCCAACCTTCTGAACCTACTTTGAAGAAGGAGCTTGAACTAAGTGGTAAAGGCTGAATAGGAATCATAAAGGTACCCCCTGAATATATGTGTGTGTTCCAAAAAGATCCAGTACTATGATGAAATCAATATGAAGCTGATCTGATGGCCAGATGGTATAACACACTTGGAGACAGTGGTGTGCTGAAGTCAGCTTGTACTGGTTTGCATAATCTGATTGCCAGATTTTTAGGAATTTTGCAAGCAAATCATTAAAGAGCCAGTGTTTAAAGCAAACTTATATAGAATTGCATATAAATGTATAGTAGTAAAATGTAGTAAATAGGTCTGCAGAGGTGGCTCAGTCAGTAGAGTGCTTGCCATGCAAGCACAAGGACCTGAATTTGATCTCAAGAAGCTGCATTAAAAAAAATCCAAGAGTGGTGATGTAGGATTTTGATTGCAGTGCTGGGGAGATTCCCGGTGCTTTTGACCAGCTAGACTAGCTGAGCCATGAGTCCCAGAGTGACGAGACACCCTGTCTTTGAAGCGAGGTGGATAGCTTCATGTAAAGGACATCCAAGGTTGGTCGCTTGCCTCCACACCCGTGGACACACTCTCAGGAACATACAATGCACATACGCAAGCACATGCAAAAGGTGATAAACAGCTACATCATTACTTCCTCATCATCCTGCTAAGTTTTGTTAAATATCTCCTTGTGATTATATCTACATGTCTGTTAATAGGCCTAATTTATATCTGTTTGATACTGCCATTTCTTTACCATTCTTTAGTTAATAATGCATCATTATTAGATTGAAGTCAGTCATAAGGAGAATATTTACACCACAGAAAATGGCAAACACTAACAGTAAGGATATCTATTCTCTTAGGAAGGATGCTTGTTAAGCAATTACCAGGGTACCATCCCTGAGGAGGAAGAAGGAGTGAGAGGATACTAAATGCACTGCGGAGAGCTCAGATTGTGTAGCTCATAGGGAAATGGCTATCATAGCAGTTCCTGAGAAAAGAAAAACCTGAGGGGAGTACCAGTTTCTAGCCCTTTCCTGGTGTAATCCCAGACATTATAGGTTATAGGACAGTTAAAGCAAGTAGCATGGGAACCCTTCCAAGATGCCATGTTACCATCTGACTGTTGGCACCAGCTCTAAGATGTACTGGCCAGTTGTTCATTTTCAGAGGAAGCCTCAAGACAGAGCATCAGAGGGAGGAAGGCACAGGCAAGGTCATCTCTGCTTGCTCAAAATCCTGCCCAGCATGATTAACCCACCCATACTTCTAGGTGTAGTTTCTAGGGAGCAGGGAGTCTGTTGGCCCTGCTATACTTCCTTCGAACCAGACACATGGAGAAGAATCCCCAACTCTCACAGCAAAGTTATGAAGGAGCTGGCCCACTAAAGGGGGCACCATCCTCAGGCAGGCGGTGGGTCTCAACTGTATAAGAAAGCTAGCTAAGCATAAGCCAGAGAGGGAACAAGTCAGTGGGCAAGCAAGAAGCATTTCTCTTTGGTTCCTTGCCTCTTTCTTTCTACCTTGAGTTCCTGCCCTAACTTTACTCAGTGATGTACTATGGCCTAGAGGTATGAGCCAAATAAATGCTTTTCTTTTCAAGTTCCTTTTGGTCTTTGTTTTATAACAGCAAAAAAGAAAAAAAAGAAAAGAAAAGAAAAGAAACCATCCTGTTCCTGGGAGAACTCTTCCAAAGGTCACTTTTCTAGAGCCATCTTGAAAGTTTTTGTCTATGAACTACCCTGATGTCTATCCTAGGACTGAATGCAGGAACCCACATCCAGGAGTGACAAAGAAGTTCTCACTTGTTTGGAAGTGATCTCATCCACCTGCATTACCTCATTTCCTGCTTGTGCCATCTTCCTTCTGCAACATCATTCCAAATGCTGGAAGTACAAGCCATTTTTAACCTGGAAAGCATTTCCCATGAGCCCTCAAATTCCCTTGAGATAGATTCCCTCTGTCTCAGCATCTTAGATGGATCTCACATTCTCCTACATGTCTAGTAAGTGGACAAGGGAGAGTGGAAAGCCATACTCCAGAAACCAGCAGACTCAGACATTTGTCATCTGCTTGGCTTACCTAGCTTTTATATCCTCAATTTCATGTGTACAGTAGAGAATCACACAAGAAAATCCTTCTGCTGCAATGTGCACAGCTCCTGGACATAGAAAAAAAGAGCATCGTGCACTCACTAATATTATTGTCTGGCTGATTTAATCATGAATGAGTGGTCAGTGCAATAAAGAATGTAGAACTCTTCCCCAGGAAATAACACACAGGACCATGTTGTTCTCCATGTGCCTTGCTAAGCCCATTTATGAAAGTAGAGAAAAGAATGAGAGAATGCCCACTCTCATCAGAAGCTGTGAAACTTTTGGGAAGGAGGCTGGCTCCTGACATCTATGTGCAGTGCTGACTTGGGTGTGGCAGCACACAGGTGCTGAGTGAGTGGGCAGACTGGACTGTAGACACAGTGTGCCAATGCAGGTCTTTCACAGAAGGACAGAGCACAAGTTTACTCTAAGCTCTCTGCCAAAGCTCTGCCCCAAAGGAGGTTTCCATATTGGGTGCAAGCTAAAGTTCCAGGTGTCAGCAAGATGGGCAGAATGGCTTATCCAGTGTGGTCTGTATGTCCTAGTGTCTTAAAGCTAGGATGTATACTATGGCTGGTTGGATGGGTGGGCATATCTCTACATCAACACTTCTGAGCCAAGAAGTTTGCAGTTTTACATTACAAAGAGTTTTGGAGATAGGCTATCTTGGGATCTGAATCTATTTAAGAAGAGAAATAAGGCTATGTTGAAACTAGCTTGACCTGGGCACCTTTTCAGGGGCTGCAAGATGACCCACTTTGGCCTCTGGCTTCTGGACAGACAAAATGGAACCCAACAAGATCATTTTCAGGGGAATGCCAATCTGAAAGGGAGGTTTCCACACTGGGGATGTGGCCAGTGTAATTGAAGCTGGGTTTTGATGGCTTTGCCAAGGGCGAGGCAGAGGATCAGCCCACTTAAGTCCTTGCTCAAACCACACTAGTTTGTCACCTTGGACATGACATCAATGACCTGTAATTTTTAAAAGAGAGTTAGAGCTGTAACAATTTTCACACACAGAGTAATAAATAGTGTGTGTGTGTGTGTGTGTGTGTGTGTGTGTTATGTGTGTGTGTATGGTACGTGTGTGTGTGTGTGTGTGTGTGTGTGTGTGTGTGTGTTTGCCTGTCTGTGTGCATGTGTGATCTAAAGGTCAAATTCTAAGTATTTCTCTCTATCACTACTCTTTGAGACAAGGTCTCTAACTGAACCTAGAATTTGCTATTTCAGTGATACCAGATGGCTGTTGAGCCTCTGGGATCCATCAGTCTTTACTCACTCAGGCACCATGCAGGGTTACAGTAGTACACTGACATCCCTGGCTCTTTCCATGGGTGCTGGGGATCTACTCAAGTCTTTGTGCTTGCACAACAAGCCCTTTACACACTAAGCCATCTCCACAGCCCACGGTAATTATCTTTGGATTTCTTAACATGCTGAAGGCAACATTGCAAAGTGGAACAGAGACAGCCTGGAATAGAACTGATGGTCACTATCCTGACCTTAGCCCTGGTTGTTCAGCCAGAACTTGGGGTTCTCCGTAACACTGACCTCTGCTCAGTGTGCTCGAATTCCTTCAAGCACTTTGTCCCACACCTGGCACACTATAGTTACTCCATAAGTGACCTTCTCTCAGTTGTCTTCACTCCTCACTATCAGTTATTGAAATAGATAACAGTAGCCAAATTCCTAGTACCCTGTGTGTACATTTAATCTCTGCCCTCGGGCGTACTAGTGTACTCTGAGTTTGCAGAAGATGAGTGGGCTGAGACTGGAGTTGGGTAAGTGTGGTCATTTCTTTTGTTAAAACAAAACCAAAAAGCAGCAACAAAAATACCCAAACAACAACAACAACAAACCTAAAAACCCCCAAAACCAATACTTGCTACACTGCAGAGTTGTTAAACTGGTAGCAGATTAGTGATATCCTTATCTAAAGATGCTTTGGCAATGTAAGCAAGAAGGTGTGACCCTGAGTTCTTAGACTCTCAGCCTGTCCCCATCCCTGGCCATCTTCTATTTTCTCCTGTGTTTTTAATCATGGTGAGTGAACATTTAGACGAGATTTGCTCCTTCTGGAAGTTCATAAGAAAGCACCAAGAAAGACACAAGTTCTATAACCCCATCAAAATAAGGTGTTTTGGGGGGCAGGAGAGATGGCTGGAAGTATAAAGTACTTTGTGACACACCCCTGTGATCTGAGTTCTGATCCCCAGAATCTAAGGAAGAAAAGGAAACACAATAGCCCAGGAGTTGCTCCCATGTTCCTGTTGGAAGTGGGAGCCTGAGAGAGGAGAATCTAAAACTCTTGAGTGGCTAGTCTAGTTTATGCAGCTGTGAAGAGAGCCTGTCTCAAACAAGGTGGAGGGAGAAGACCCGCACTAAGTTTCCCTCTTACCTCCACACTGCCACATGCTGCACCCAAACACATGGATATGCAGACACGCATACATGCCCCAAGATACACTGAAGTAAAACAAAAGAATTTTTTTCTAGAACGTATAAACCTCTCCCTCATCAAGGTCACTTAAGTAACCACAAAGAAATGGTTATGGATGATATTGTGATCAAACCCTTTTCTATGGAATTGATTTAAAATGGTCAGTATATTCCCAGGTTGGAGATTAATAAAGCATCTATACATACACACACACACACACACACACACACACACACACACACACACAGACCTACTCACACAGGACACCCAAATGTGCCTATAGACGCACTGGCTGGTATAACGGCTGATCTCAGCTGTCACTCTGAGAGAGCTCTGGAAGACCTGTAGGCTTATCTGTCAGGAATTCTCTTAATCGTGCTGACTGAGGTGGGAAGACCTGCCCAGAGCTAGCGCCAGTATTTCCCTACCTAAGATCCTGGACTATAAGATAAAGGGAGCTGAGTAGCAGCAATATTCATAATTCTATTAAACATTATCATGGATGGGATGGGACCCTCTGCCTTCACTTTCCCACCATGATGACCTGTAATCTGGAACTGTGAGCCAAAATAGGTCCCTTCTCCCTTCAGTTGCTTTAGTTAGGATATTTTATCACAGTAACAGGAAGAGAAACCAAGACAGCCAGTTTTACCCCATTAGGTTTAAGCTTCTTTTCTCTCTGAACCTGAGAGCTGAGTAATTCATAGCACAATTGGATTTTATAGTTTATTTATGTTGATTCTGATTACAGAATAAATGACTACCTGAAATATATTTTTAAAAAATCTAATGAAAAACCAGGCATCAATCAAGACCACGTATGGATAACGACTTTAAACATCTCTACTTAGAAATACATATGGTATTCAGAAGTAGATCTAAAAAGACTTATGTAATGTGTTTTAATCAAATCTTGAAGAGAAATTGACCAATAAATCAAATCTTGCCAAGAAATTGACCAATAAATCAAATTTGGGAAGAAAGTGACAGATAGATCAAGGCTAAAAAAGGAAAATAGCTTGTATATCAAGCCATGATATGTTTATTAAAGAGACTGATTGTATTAAAGCAACTTGATGTAGTTTTTTTGTGAACCTCTTTCTTCGTTGAGCTCACTTATTAAGAAAGCATTTATGGAAAAAATTAGTATTGTATATGGTTTTGTATCTTCTGGCTCTGGGCTCCCTCTCTTTTACTGTTTCTTTTCTCTCTCTCTCTTAAACACACACACACACACACACACACACACACACACACACACACATTTTTAAAACCAGAATATATGATATGGTTGAGGCAGAAGAGGTGGGGGAAGGTTGCTGGTTGTATATATTCACCATCATAGATTCACTTGCATGTCATTTCTGGGATTCCGGCAGTATGTGTAGCTTTTCTTGTGATGCATTTCATAACACAGACCCTTTACACTCCAGTCATGAAGCCTATTGTCGTCCAAAATCTCCCTCAGATGAGTCTTAACTTTGCACAGGGAATCTAGGTAAATTAGTATCATAAAAGAGCTAGCTTCAGTAGGTCTTAACATTAATTGCTCAGCGTTTTCCACAGAGGTGGATACAAATGTATTTTTAAGGTGAACTATACTGTATGTGTACACATACGTCTAAACTTGGGTACACTCGTGGACCTGACCTTAACTAGATATTAAGATGAGACTTTCATGAATTTATGTGGGTGCATATAGCTGAATGAATGTGTATAGTATATAGGTATGTGTACATAGGCTACACATGCAGGCTATATGGAAAGGAGTATGTTTGTGCATGGCTGCATGTTCATATGTATAGTAAGTGGGTGTATGTGTTTGGGGACAGAAAATGCATCTGCTTTACCAGCCCCTCATCCTCACCATCCCTGTGTCTCCTGTTTTCATTCACAGTACTAGACACATGTGTTTTCATAAAGGAACTTTCCCAGAAACCTCTGCTTTACCTTCCCTCATGTCATGTCACCATGTTATGTACAGGATAAATCCTTCCCCACAGAGATATGCATTAAACACTTCTGTATTATGATGATGCCTCAGTAAATCGCCATCTTAGATTCCTCATATGTAATTTAAAGTTCATGAGTGTGCCACTGTAATCGAGCCCATCTACCTACCATAATTCCTGTAATATCAACCACCTATCTACCATAATTCCTGCAATATCAATGATTGGTCAGTTGTTGGATTCAAGTCTTTAGGTGACTTTTCTCTTTGATTTATACACAAGCACCTGTGGCAGGTTCATGAGGTTTTTTTTTTCCCCTTCACTTCACAGAAAGGAAAACTGAGGCAGAAAGAGATGGTAACTTGCCCTAGGTCACTCAGTAGCTGGTGAATACAGAAGAGGAGGCCGGAAGTGTATGCTCCTAACTGAGATCAGTAGTGTCCTTTTCCGTGTCCAGTAGCATGGCTGTTGGCTAAACCTCTGACCATGTTGGTATAAATCTTTACACAGAGAGCAAAAAATCACTCATCTTTCTTTTGAGAAGAGGACAGTATACCTAAAGTCAGCCATGAAATAAGGGAGAATGTTGATGGCCAACTCCACCCTTCTAAGGACCCTATCCAAAGTCAAGTGCTCTGAGTTAAACAAAGTGGCTTGTCATAATACCTTTACTGTCTTACATTGACTTGAATCATTTTAATTTGTTGACATGTCTATAGGGGTAGAATGTTTTAAGCACTGAAAACCATCTTAGTCCTTCTTTTATTTTTAACCATGCTGAAACCTCCCAACTTCTCTTCCATTCCATGATTCCCCACTCCTGATAAGAAATGGCATACGTCCATGTGCCTGATTGGAAAAACTAAGGCCCTAAGCATAGCTTCAGGAGTAAGTCCAGTTTACTCATAGATCCTGATTTTCATTAGGGTTACCAAGCAATGGAATTCAGAATAAGATGAGTTATTTTGGAATGGGAGCAAAGAATTATGCTCATAAAAGTAGGATTTGTTAAATTCTGGCAAGGATGTGGGGAAGAAGAACTCAAAGACTGCCAGTAGGGATTTTTCTTTGTGCAGTCATGATGTAAATGAATATAGACTTTACTAAAAACTGTAATTATCATTTGTCATATAGGCTAGACCTAGCTAGTCTACCCTTGGGTATACATACCCAAGGCCTATAAATCAACATACTGGAGAGACACTTGCACATCTATGTCAAGCTTAATGATCCACAATAATGAGAGAACTGCTAGCCTAGATGTCCATCAGTTGTTGAATAAGACAAAGAAAAGTTGGAATACAAACAATGGAACTTCAGTCAACTGTTAAGAAATCTTGATAAACACAAGAAATGGGTGGAGCTGTAATTCATTAAGAAAAAGATAGGATTTTTTTTTTTTTTTTTTTTTTTTTTTTTTTTTTTTATAAATGAAGTCTCGATGTATAGCCCACCATGGTCATGAACTCAACGATCCTCCTGCTTCCACATCTGGAGTGCTGGGGTTTTAGTTGTATGTCTAACACCTGGCTTGTCCTTTAACCAGTATAGTGTTTGAATGAGAAATGCCCTCCCTATGCTCATGTATTTGAGCACTTGGTCCCTAGTTGGTGACATTGTCTAAGGAGATCGTGGAGTTTTTTAGGAGGTAGAGACATGGTGGGTAAAGCACATCACTGGGGGAGGATTGGATTGGAAAGCTTATAGCCTTGCTATACTTTCAATTTACTCTCTCCTTCCAGTATGTGGATGGAGATGTGATTCCATACCTTCCTGCCCCACTGTCATTTGTTCCCATGCCTCTTCTCTTTAATGGACTCCTCTGCCTTGGCATAGAAAACCAAAATAAATGTTTTCTTCCTTAAGTGTCTTTTGGCTGTGGTGTTTTATCACACCAACAAAAAGTAACTAATGCATCCAGTAAGACTAAGGTTTAGCATTCATAAAACGTTTCCTTAACTATTGCATGACAATACCATTCATATATCACCTTGTATTATTCATTCATTTTTAAATGACAAAGAAGATTCCATGTATTTGTAGGGTATAGCACAATGTTGTAATATATGTTTGCATTATGAAATGGCTGAACAGAACTAAGGAATGCCAGTGTTACCTCATATAATTATCACTGGATTCTGGAGACAACACTGAAAATTAATTCCAGGAAAATTTCAAGTGTAGAATACATTGCTTTTAACTATAGATATCATGTTGTAGATTCAGTTTTTTTAAAAAACTTATTCCTCCTGTCTTACTAAGTCTTTGGGTCTTTGACCAATGTCTTCCACCTTCCATCATCCCTAAGCCCTCTGCCTTGGTAACTACTATTCTGTTCTCTACTTTAAGAATTACACCTGATTTTAACAGAATTATTCAGGAAATGTGTTTCGCCCCCAGCAGTGAATTGTGAAAATGTGGAAGTCTGGTTTTATTAGCATGTAGCATGTTCAACCAAACAAAATCCCATACTTGGCATACTACTCCATGTTCCCTGCTTAAAAATTCTAGATGTCCATGTATTTGCCATTTCCAAATCAGAATAAAACTGAAGCAAAACAGAATGCTCAAAGTCTCCATTCTTGACCTTCCTTCCATGCTGTGCTAGTGAACCTTGAGTATCAACTCAATAGGATCTAGAATAGCCAAAGAGACAAATCTCTGGGCATGTCCTGTGAGGGTTTCTATATTGGGTTAAGTGTGTAAAGACCCACCCTAACTGTGATAATCTAAGTAAAGATGGCCCCAGAAAGCTTATAGGGTGTAGCATTATTTGAAAGGATTAGAATGTGTGGTCTTGTTGGATTAGGTGAGACTTTATTAGAGGAAATGTGTCAATGTGGGTTGGTTTTGAGGTTTCAGAAGCTCACACAAGTCCCAGTGGCTCAATAGCTCTTCCTGCTGCCTGCAGATCCAGATGTAGAGAGTTCCTACTCTGTACCATGCCTGCTTGTGTGGCTCCATGCTTCCCACTATGATGGTAATGGACTAAACCTCTGAACCCATAAGCCAGCCCCAATTAAATGTTTTCTTTTGAAAGCATTGCTATGGTCAATGCTTCTTTTCACAAAAGTCAAACACTAAGTAAGACATTAACTATATGGGTGGCACCATGTCACAGCCTGGTGTTCCAGACTAAGTAGCATGGAAGTACCGGCTCCCTGTCTATGTATGCCATGGAACTAGCTGTCTCATACTACTGCACCAAGTATTCCATGACACAGTGGGCCATGGCTAGATATCTTCCCCAAGTATGATAAAGTCCAAAGCTGCTAGTATTTTGGCAGTTTTTAGACTATCCATTCTGTCCTTTCTCTGGTCAGTTTGCTTTTTCTCTTCCTCTTGTCACTTAAGGGTGGAATTTAAAGCCTTAGAGGGAAGACTAGAAAAACATCTCTTTAATATTCTGAGAGTTTTAAAGAGAAGCAAACAGAAGGTATGCATGCTAAGTGGCCCCTTGAGGAGCAGTACAGGGCTGTAGCCTGTTCTGGGGGGGAGGGACGGAAATCACTGGCCTAAGATAGTCTGAATCTGTACAGAACAAAGGGAGCCTTTATGAGGCTCCTTTCTACCAGGGCAGGATACAGAAAACAACTATGAGCATATCAGCTCCCCGATACCATAGGTTAGCACCTCTTTCTAGGGTCTAACATTGGCCATTTTAAAGACACAATTACTATCCTATTAATGAACATAAATGTGAATGACTGCAGAAGATTCATGCATGGAATGAAATAGATGTTAGTATTCTCCTTTACTACTGATGTTGACTTCTTTCCATAAGAAAACAAGATGGTGAAGCATCATTGAGGGAAATAAGGTTTGAAATGACTGAGTATAGACTCTATCTATGATGGGACTTTTTTTTTGTGGTAGAACATTCTAGATTCTGTGCTGCTGCGTGCAGGAGCTGCCAGATCTCTGAGTATTCTATCTTTAAAAGGTACCTAGAATAGTAGGAATGAAATGCTGATCTGCATATTGTTTTATTAGATTTTAATGTTAATACCCATGTCTAGTTAATTCCAACTAGATTGAGCATGACCACTCTCAACCATTTTTTTTCCAGATTTATTGGTGTGTGTGTGTGTGTGTGTGTGTGTGTGTGTGTGT
>JADRCD010237109.1:8940-41163 GCA_019843815.1 Montemys delectorum | reverse complement strand
TCCAGTGTGAGTCTCCTCCTGGCCTTCGTGACCTCCCTTTTGGCTGTCCACAGATGATGAGGTGACAGTGGGGAAGTTCTACGCCACGTTCCTCATCCAGGAGCACTTCCGGAAGTTCATGAAGCGCCAGGAGGAATATTATGGGTACCGCCCCAAAAAGGACACAGTTCAGATACAGGTAAGCCCAACCTAGGTGCGTTCCAAGGGACATCCCTGCGGACCCAAGCCCCTCTCTTGGTCCCTCACCAACCGACAGTCAGGGATGGAAGCAAGGAGAAGGGAGCTCAGACGAATGGAATGAGAAGATAATTCAGGTTGGTCCATGATTGAAGGTGTTTGGCCTCAGGAGAAGGTCTGGGAGCTCCTCATCTCTGAGTGACTGGATGGAAAAAAATTTTTCTTGATTTCTTTGATAAGGAGACCACTGCTCCAAAGACAGCAGAACCCACCCCACCCAGGTCTGCTCCCAGTCTTCTCCACTGCATAAGGGAAGCATGGTTAAACCTTTCTCTCATGAGGCTTTGATTTCTGATTCTCCTCCTCCTCCTCCTCCTCCTCCTCCTCCTCCTCCTCCTCCTCCTCCTCCTCCTCCTCCTTCTCCTCCTCCTCCTTCCTCTTCCTCTTCCTCTTCCTCCTCTTCCTCTTCCTCTTCTTCTTCCTCTTCTTCCTCTTCCTCTTCCCCTTCTCCTCCTCCTCCTTCTCCTCCTCCTCCTTCTCCTCCTCCTCCTCCTCCTCCTCCTCCTCCTCCTCCTCCTCCTTCTTCTCCTCCTCCTCCTCCTCTTCCTTCTCTTCCTCCTCCTTCTTTTGTGTTCATTGTAATGCACATGATTTAAAAATTCAAAAGCAGACATGTAGAGATGGCTCATGGGTTAAGAGCACCTGTTGCTCCAACGGAGGACCTCAGTTCAGTTCCCTATACCCACAGGGCAGCTAACAACCATCTGTAACTCCAGTTCCATGAGATCCGATGCCCTCTTCTGGCCTCTGCACTGAACCTATGGTACCTATAATAAACAGGCAAAGCACCCATACATAGAAAGATAAATAAATAAATCTTTAAAACCAACACACACACACACACACACACACACACACACACACGCGCGCGCGCGCGCGCATTTGCACTGCGTGTTCAATAATGTATTTGAATTGCCTTTGTGGTTTTGAAAAAAAAGCTTTACCTTTTACACAGTTGCAAATTTTGATATGAGCCATTTAAGAAGAACGCACATGACACCCCATCAACTCAGAATACTTTAGTGTAAATTTCCAGAAAGCTTGGCCTCGCCCTACATAATTCTCCTACATAGCCACAATACAACCACTGAAACTAGAAAGTTAGTGTTGATACATAGCTACCCTCCGCTCCTCACCTCAACAACGTCCCTTACAGAAGAAAAATCCAGCTCAGGATCCTATGCCTCGCTTGCACAGCATCTTGCCTTGGTATCTTGCTTTCTGGAATCAATCACTTAGCAGTCTTTACTTAACATGACCTTGACTCTTTTGAGGACACAGGCAGGGCTGCTGCTCAGTCTGGGCTGGTATGATGCTTCCTCACGTAAGACAGAAAATGTACATCTTAGATAAGAATGTCACAGACATGATCCTGTGTCCTCTTTGAAAGTTATCAGGTGACCTTCATTTTGATTTGATTTATTTCTCGTGATATAAAGTTTCATTGGCTAAAAAACACATATCAATAAAAAGATTTCTCCACTAAGAGGCTTGGGTGTCAGGGATACAAAGTCTCTACCTACACAATTACAAAAAAAAACCCTTACAAACTTTTCAGAATGCAGATTATCTTCCCCAGACCAGAGCAGGATCGTGGGGCCTCAGTACCATGTGATATTGGTCCAGGGTGGAGAACGGGTTTGAGGAGAGATATAGGTTCGGGATTCAAAACAAGTGGGGCCAGGAAAAGCATTTCTGGTCTCAATTCCTAGAATGCAAGATCATCCTGATACTTTATCACCCCTAGGCTGGATTACGGACCATAGAGGAAGAGGCAGCTCCCGAGATCCACCGAGCCATCTCTGGAGACCTGACAGCAGAGGAGGAACTGGAGAGGGCCATGGTAGAGGCTGCCATGGAAGAGGGGATATTTCGGGTGAGTGAGGGCCATGGCTTCTAAGGGACCAAGCATAGCAGGTAGTAAGAGAGAGAAAGGCTAGAAGCCAGGCTGCACAGGAGATGGATTTGGGAGCTGAAGTTACCACCTACACCTTGCCACCCATATCTTTCGGGACTCAGATTCTATGGCCCCAAAGTATTAAATATGATACAACCTTTCCTACATTCCCCACATCTAATTTCATTGCCCAAGGATAATTTCATTTCCATTCAGGCTAGCCTTGATTTTTAGTTCTATGGAGAGTTGTAAGCCATGGGATCTTGATGATTCTTCATGGACGCCCCATTAAACTCTATTGGACTTCGTGAAATGGTAGCCCAAACAGATGATATGCAATGTCCCATATCACTTGATTAGAGGGGAGCTAGAACACAGTTCGGCAGACTCCCAATTTAGTGTGCCATGTTTCCATGTGTGTGTTACCTGTATGGTTCCTGTCTGTCCATCAAAGTTAGACCTTGTTGACAGTGGACTGTATTCAAGTATCATCTTTAGTTCATTCTCTTCTGGCCTTAGAGATTGCCTGTTCCTAACACTATCATCTCAGGTTGTCAGCCAACTGCCCAATCCCAAGAAACTCCATATCCTCATACCCAGTCATTGCCTCCTCACTCCACCCCTTGCCTCTAGAGGACAGGAGGCCTGTTTGGTCAAGTGGACAACTTCCTGGAAAGGACCAACTCTCTGCCTCCTGTCATGGCCAACCAAAGACCCCTCCAATTTGCTGAAATAGAGATGGAAGAGCTGGAGTCGCCCGTCTTCTTGGAGGACTTCCCTCAGAACCCAGGCACCCACCCTCTTGCTCGTGCCAATACCAACAACGCCAATGCCAATGTTGCCTATAGCAACAGCAGCCATAGAAACAGCCCTGTGTTTTCCAGGTAACAGTGGTAACTGATGGCCATGGGCATATGAATTCTGAGACATGTTTGAGAAGGGAAGAGGCATCCTGAAATTTGTATAACACCCTTTGTTTGCTATGTGCCTTTGGGGACTACTCTACATTCCTAACACAAGAGGCAAACCTGATCTGAAGAGATGTCTTTGGCCAGCAGGGGGCAGCCTCTTGTCAACATCGGCCACAAACCCAAGCCAGCCTTTCTGTGATGTCTCAGTAGGGAGGCACTGAAATGTATTGGTTACGTAATACAGTTTTAAAAAGGGTCTCCAGCAGCAGCATACACTATAGGAAACTGTGAATGATAAGGTCAGTTGTTGGATTTGGGGTAGTTCTGTCTTAGGTTTCCATTGCTGTGAAGAGACACCACGACCAAGGCTACTCTTATAAGGACAACATTTAATGGGGGCTGGCTTACAAGTTCAGAGGTCCAGTCCATTATCATTATAGCAGTAAGCATGGCAGTGTCCGGGCGGTCATGGCGCTGGAGGAGGAGATGAGGGTCCTATTTCTGGTTCCAAAGGCAAACTGGAGAAGACTGCTGTCTTCCAGGCAGCTAGGAGGAGGGTCTCAAAGCCCACCCCCATAGTGACACACTTCCTCCAAGGCCATACCTACTCCAACAAGGCCACTCCCTGGGTTAAGCCTATTCCAACCGCCACATTCCCATCACACCAATCCCAGGCTGGGATTTAAGCGGCATAAAGTGCTATCATTCAAGCAGCAGAGCCACTCAGCCATCATGACACGGGGGGGGGGGGGGGGGCCGGGTTCCCAGTGGGACTTCTGCTCTGGACAGGCCAGCTGAGCAGCGGTCTCATTGGGAAGGCAGGACAGAAGCCAGCTGAACAGGACTTCCCTAGTCAGCACTGCCAACACCTCACTTCAGTCCAAAGAGGCCTCTCAAATGCAGCCCAAATTGCTTGAAGGGTACCCATGTCTTTGGGTCACCACGGTGCTAGGTCCGTGGTGGGTGTGTTATGTGGTCCAATGGTGACCAATCAGGACCCATTAGGTGTACATTAGAATACAGAAGTGTTACTAAGGACGGTGGTCTGGAAAGGCCCAGAACAATTCTCTGTTTCGGTTGCACATGAGCAATATCTGGAGCTTTCAAAACTGCCCGTGTCTAGAGTGGGTCCCAGCCAATGGTCTTCACAGCCTCCCGGGTGAGCCCCCATGTGTCATCAGGGTGGAGAGCTAGGGTCCTGAGAGTGCTGAGGCCATGAGGAATGTGGGAAGCGAAGCGTAGGTAGGGAAACACTGAGCAGGAGTGGAGGCAGCGGTGGGTTTGGCTTGCTCCCCCAGAGTCAAGGACAGCTAGAGTCAAGCTCTGGCAGAACCAGCCCTGGCGTGAAGGCTCCTGCAGTCTGATTGGATGTTCGCTGGTACCTCTGTGAGATGGGTTTAGCCTGCTCCGCTTCTGTTTCAGCATCTGCTATGAAAAGGAGTTCCCAGAAGAGGCAGGCCTGCCTGCTACCAGAGAAGGACCCTTCACTCAGCCCTGCAGGGTCTCAGGTCAGCCTTGTCTGTGACTAAGAAGCTGAGCCTTCTCCCATTGGGTTTGAGGGTGCTCCCGCTTTCCTTAGAGCTTTGGAGGCCTCCTGAGAACCTTTATGATGGGATGGGTCCTGGGAGGAGGAACACTATCACCAGGCTGAGGACGACTCCGGATGGGAAGCTAAATGGAATGGGTAATGGGTGGGGAAAGCTTGTTCACTCTAACGGGCCTCGTGCAGGCCTAGAGCCCCCTTCTGTATAGCCTAGTCTGGAGTTTCCCTTCATTAGGCTCCTGGAAGGACAACCCCTGTACAATTGACCCTTGGGTTGTGGAGTCCTCAGCAGGTGGTCATGCAGTCTGCCTGTGGGTCTGGGATCACGGTGTGACAGTAGCCTCGCCAAGATTTCTGGGGTTCAGTCACAATGAGCGTATTTCCTTGCCAACACACTTTAACACGCATGCCCATGGCCCTATGGAAGAAGAGCTTGCTGGCGAGTCTATCACTCGGCCTCTCCCAAACCGTAAGGACAAAGTGCTGGGCAGGGAGAGCTGAGCCAGTTCTGTCCGGCCTGGAGTTGCTTAGGTTTCAACGTGTGTCTACCTTCTAAATGGTCCAGTAGCTGGCCAAGCCCGACTCTGATGACTCAGCCCATCAGGGGTCAACAGCCCCACTGACCCTGCCTTACTTTGCCCACAGGACCTCACAGCAGATCCCAAGTGGACAAACTGAAAAGACAGATGACCCAGAGAAGAATGCCTGAAGGCCAGGTGCCTCCTCTCCCATGCCAGGTAACAGAGGCAAAGGCCTGGGAGGAAGTGCCATATAGACGGTGCCTGGCCTGGCAGGGGAAGGGCCCTGTGGGTAGCAGTCTATCCGTAACAAGAGGGTCCTGGGTTCCTGCATCTTCCCCAGTCTGTGGGTTTTGGTGGAGGTTCCTTTGGGTGAGCGAGGGGCTCCAGCGTATCTATTGGTTCTAGCATATCTGTTTTTGGGGTGTCTTTGCTTTTCTATGTTTGAGACAGCTCTCCCAGGCAGAGCATCCTGTGCGGGAAGAGGGAAAGGGCCCCACATCATGGTCTCTGGAAACACCTAACAGCGGAAACTTTGAGGAGGATGTTCCCAGGAATTCGGCTCACAGGTGCACAGCTCCAGCTACTGCCATGCTAATCCAGGAGGTGAGGTGGGGCTGGAACAGGACGGCAGGCCACACTGAAGGGTGGCCTTGGGATAGTCTGTCATGGGGAGAGAGTAGGGCCTGGGGTGGGGGGGTGTGCAGAGGTGGAGAGCCCAGAAGGCAGTTTGCCCGGAGGACCCCTCCAACATCCTCTTCCCACTGCAGGCTCTGGTTCGAGGAGGACTAGACTCCTTAGCAGCGGACGCTAACTTCGTCATGGCAACAGGCCAGGCCCTGGCAGATGCTTGCCAGATGGAACCAGAGGAAGTCGAGGTGGCGGCCACAGAGCTACTGAAGCGAGAATCCCCAGAGGGTGGAGCCATGTCCTGGGAGCCTTGAGCTGTAGGTCCTCCCTGGGCAGCCTGAACCAGCACTGGGGCTCCCCAAGGATTTTTATCGCTCCCAGATGTGAGGCCCATACAGAATGACACAAGCTTAGAACTGCCATGACCAAAAGCCAGAAAGCACTGGAGTGGCGAAGGGTTAGCCCAGCCCAGCAGCCTCCCCTCCTCCCTCAGCAGCCAGCTGCGGGGGACTGAGTAACCATGGTCAGAAACCACCTCAACCAGGCAGGAGGTGGTCCTGGGTGGGCAGGACCGGCCCTCCTCCTCAGCAAGAAGCAGGATTTGGCAGGGCTTGTGTGGCCATTCACAAAGGCCTGACCAGTGCCAGGGTCTGTCTGTCTGTCTGTCGTAAGGCCACTCCAACCAGCTGGACATTAAAGTCTCCAGGCCTGGCTTTGGCACCTGGCTTCTGCTTGTCTATTTTAGTTTATTGGTTTTTTTAGAACATTTGGGACTTCCTCTACCCGCTTCTCAGAGAACCCGGGCCTTGCAGAGGAGTACCAGGCCATGTTCACTTCCCCTCTGATGGCATTAGAAGAAACGCCTGGGTTACACCCAGGCCAACCTGTGTTGATGTTGTGACCCTTTGACTTTGGCCAGAGTTCACTGCCAATGCCAACACCAGCCTCCGTGGTGGTAGTTTATGGCTAAGTGTTCCCATGGCTCCTCCTCCTTACCATACCTAACAGTGACTAACAGCTGCTGTCTCCAACCAAGAGACTCGAGAGCACCCCTTGTAGTCACAAAGCACTTCCACACAAAAGCCACTTGCTTCTCACCACAGTCACATTCAAGATGAGGAAACAGGGGTGCGGGGAGATGACAAGACATACCTGTAACGTATAGCTAATGCAAGGCAAAGCTGGGTCTGCCCTTTCCCCTTCACAGGACTCTTTCCCTCTGCCCATTCCTCCATTAAAAGCGTGGGCCAAGTGCCTGCTCCATGGCCGTTGCTGTGGTAACAAGGCTGCCCTGCTGTGCAGCCTCCTGGCAAACCCCACAATGGCCTTCTGAGCTTCTGGGGCCTGCCCCAGGATGTACATAGCACAGAGCAGAGGTGACACGTGGTGACCTGTGCATCTGGGCCCTAGCCCCAGCTAGGCCCCAAAGCTTCCTGGTGCTCTGTCAGTGAAACAGTTACACATACACATACATGCACACACACACATACACACACACATGCACACACATATACACACATACACATACCCACACACATGCACATACACACCCCTACACACATGTACACACACATGCACACTCATATACACACATACACATACCCACACACATGCACATACACACCCACACACACGTGCACACACCTACACACATGCACACACCCACACACACATGCACATACACACACACATATACACACACACATATACACATGCACACATATACACACATGCACACATACACGCATGTGCACACACATACACACACATGCACACATGCACACATATGCACACACCCACAAACATGCACATATACACACACATAAACACATACACACACACATACAGCATGTGCCCTTTTCCTCCTGGTGCCCTATCAGTGTAACAGTTTACAGCTCCTCCCCGTCCCACAAGCCTCAGCACCAATGGTTTGCCTTGTCCACCTCCCTGATAAACAGAAGCCACTGGAAGGTCCTTCCTCTCAGTTCTTCTAATCATACTGATCTACCCACCCGCTCCTTCCTTCTTGACCTACTGAAAGCTGAGTCTCTGCTCCAGGCATTTCCCACACCAGCCATCCCACCCACTCCCTGTCTCTGCACTAGGTCCTGGTTGTGTCATCTTCCAAGTGTGGCTCAGAGCTACCAGACACCACCCTCAGCTAGGTGAGGCTCCTGCTCAGCTCTGCGCTCCGGTATGCCTCTCTGGAATCTCCCTGAGCCTCCCCTACCTGACAGACCTCTAGCCATCCTTCAAACTTCTTTTGCTGTCACTTCCCAGGACGTGGCCAAGCTGTTTAGAACCTGGCTCCCGGGACATGCCCCAGGACGCGCCCCAAACAGACATCCCCAAACATCTATCTTTCCCATTCCAGAAGGCATAGCAGCATCACGGTAACTGCAGTTGACCCCAGCCAGAGACTAAGTTCCCTGAAAGCTGGAGCTGTGCCTGCCTTGTTCACAGCTGCCCCTCTAGGGCCTAGCACTGTGGTGGCCTAGACACTGCTAGCTAAACAGGTGTTACGACCAGCTAAGACGCATAAACCCCTCCCGCTCGGTGTCACCAGCTCGGTGTCACCAGCTCCACGGGCACTTCAGCCACCATGACTATCAGGGTAGGCCAGGAACAGGTAAGAGGAAAAAAAATCTCTGCCTCATCAGCCATGGTGGCCCTCACCCCTTTAGTCCCGGCACTCCAAAGGCAGGGAGGGGATGTGGCTCTCTCTGAGTTCAAGCCCAGCTGAGACTGCATTTCACACCAGCCAGGGATACATAGTGAGGTTCTATCTCAAACAAAACAAAACAGAAAACCCCTCCGTCTCCAGATGTGCCAGGTGGGATTGCACACTGTGGCCTCCAGGATGGAGGGGGTACTGAAAGACCCCCGTAGGGAGACCCTTGCTCAAGTCCCAGGAGAACGTGCACCCAAGGAAGCATGAGAGACCATCTTGATGTAAACACAAGAGGTAGTTTAATATCGGAGCTCCGGGTGGACCCATATCTCACGCAGGAGACAGAGGGATCAACACCGAGGCTCAGGGGTTAGGGGTTTTTATAGGAAGGAGGTCTAGGGGAACAAAGGAATTAGCATAGCAATACATAATTGGCTAATTCAAATCCAGCTAGAATACGTGCAGATCAGAGCATAGGGAAATTACTAAGGGTGGTATTGAGGCAGCAGGGCATATGGCTGGCCTCCAACCACACCTCATCATTCACATGGGTCATCTTGCCCAGACAGGTCCCTGCTTGCCTGAGCCCACCCAGACATGTCTTATCTATCTCTTCTTGGCCTGCTAGTTCCCAGAATGTTCAACAGCTTGCTTGCTCATTCCCAGGCCTATGTGGGCAAGCTTGTGCTGGATTTTCAGGCTTATAATTCTTCTACCTGGCCAGCACAGGTCCTAAGCTTTAGTTACTCCTTTCAGTACCTCACCCACGCACAGTGTCTCCCCTTCACCTGACTCATGGCTAGGGAGGTAATAGCAACCTACATAAAAACATTTCCTTTGCTATAAAATACTATTAAAGGGGGTTAAACTTTGATGAAGCAGCTGGGTATCTTGTATGGCAGTTAGCATGCACAGAACGCTAACTATATAACAACCCTTGTTTCAATGGTTTTGATTACGTATTAATGTATTTAGCCTTTTTTTTTTTTAAGATTTATTTATTTATTATCATATGTAAGTACACTGCAGCTGTCTTCAGACGCACCAGAAGAGGGTGTTAGATCTTGTTACGGGTGATTGTGAGCCACCATCTGGTTGCTGGGATTTGAACTCAAGACCTTCACAAGAGCAGTCAGTGTTCTTTACCGCTGAGCCATCTCTCCAGTCCCTTAGCAATTAAAAAAAAAAAAAAAAAAGAGAGAGGTCATTCTCTTTATTTTGCAACTGTGACAAAGAGATCTCTGACCTAAATCTGTGCACCTAACAAGAGGCCCAGAAGTGAGTTGAACCTAGGCAGTTTGGCCCTGCATTTCATGTACACTGTTTGTCAGGTCTACCCTATCCTGACTTACAGGTACAGATGTACAACATGGGAAACTAAGTCTCCATCCCTTTGAAAAGTTCAAGCAATTTTCTATGTGAGATATACAATGTTCTAATTCATCTCGTGTGCAAATCCCATCCTCTGCCTGGCTTCAGCTTGCCTAAGGAGGGGTTTCCATCGGGGGTAGCCAGTCTGCTCAAATAAAGCCCAGGAGGAAAGGATGACAGAGAAGGAACGGGGCAGAGGAGTGAGCAGGTTTCAAATGAAACAGATGTCCCCTCAGGAGGACCACCTAACAGAGTCCATGTACCACAGGGGCAGGTGGGGCCCCCTCTGTCACTGGGAGTCACCAATGCTCTTGACAGTTCCGTGCAGATTTGGAACCCAGCTGCTGGGTGGGAACTGCGCCAGAGGGGCAGGAGTGTCATTTGCAGAAGGGGTGGGCACAAAGTGCACAAAGACTGCAGAGATGAGGGAAGCTTCCTCCATAGGAAGGTGCAAAGCTCAGAGCCTCCATGGAAAAGCCAGAAAAAGTGTGCTCAGGTGCCGTTCCATCAAAGTCACAAGAACTCTCAGCTCTGGCTCAGGGGTTTCACGGGGCCTGCTCTGACCAGGGCCTGCCCTTTCAGGATTTGTTTATTGTGGGGCTAGGGATTGAATCCAGGGCCCTGTACATGCTAAGAAAATGTTCTACCACTGAATTACACGACAGCCCATCACCTGCTTTTTGTAAAGGGGAGAAATGGCCACACTGCAGTTGTCAGAGCAGCCCTGGGAACGGAATCTTATTCCCTGACTCCTATATCACATGAGGGTCTGTAAGTCTGTATCTGCTCAGCCTTTGGATACAGATGTAACTACGCCAGGGCTCATGTCTGGTTAGGGTTTCTGTCACTGTGATGAAACACCATAGCCAAAGTAACTTGGTGAGGAAAGGGTTTATTTGGCTTATGCTTCCAAACATAGGAGATGCTGGCTCCCGAAGCTAACCTTGACTCCCACCTGGTGTCTTACAGAGACTGGCCCCTGCTCTTTCCAGCCTTGGAGCTGATAGCTCCAGAATCCCGGGTGGCAGCCAGGCAGTGGTGGCACATTCCTTTAATCCCAGCACTTGGGAGGCAGAGGCAGGTGGATTTCTGAGTTCGAGGCCAGCCTGGTCTACAGAGTGAGTTCCAGGACAGCCAGGACTACACAGAGAAACCCTGTCACGAACACCATCCCTCCACCCCCCCCCCCAAAAAAAAAAGGTGAATCCTAGGTGGCATCACACTATGCTCTTGTTCCTGGCCTGTGATTTGAAGCTGTTCACACCTGTTCTGACCACCCAGAATTGCCTGGAGGCTGGCTCACCAAGATGGACGTCCTATGTAAAGCATTCTGCTTGTTTTGATTTGATTTGATTTTTAAGACAAGGTCTGACTACACCACACTTCCCAGGTTTCAAACCCATAACTCCCTTCCCTCAGTATCCAAGTAATGGGATTGCAGGCATACTCCTCTCTCAGTCTCTTCCATGTGTGTGTGTGTGTGGGGGGGGCAAAGACTCATTCAGCCCTACGACATATTTAAGTTAGCCACGCCCTGACCCCATCACCCACCTTTATCACCAGGGACCCACATCAGCCCAGGAGTAGGGAGCTGCGACACAGGGCATGGGCTTCTTCTCTGGGCCTTTCCCTTTTTTTGTTGTTGTTTTTGTTGTTTTTCAAGACAGGGTTTCTCTGTGTAGCCCTGACTATCTTGGAACTCACTCTATAGTCCAGGCTGGCCTTGCACTCAGAGACTCTCCTGCCTCTGCCTCCCAAGTGCTGGAATTAAGGGCGTGAACCACTGCCACTGGCCCTCTGGGCTTTTTCTAATTTTGATTATGACCTAAACTCTTTGTTCCACCCAGTCTGAGCCTTCCTTATGAGTCCTCCAATTTTGGAGATTACAGAGGAGAGAGGAGATAAAAGGTCTTTTCAGACTTCCCTGCATCCTCCCTTGACCTTCCTGACACTGAGTCCGCCTAAGGCAATGTATTCTGTCCACCGCTTCAAGTTTCAGAAAACGTGGAGCTAAGGAAGAGGACACAGGCACAATTTTTAAGAGCGATGTCACTTCAGGCCAACTTGACTTTCAGAGTCAAAAGGGCCCTTGAACTGTTCCTAGCGTGGGCCACGAGATCCTGGATACACTACCTGGATCTACCACTGTCCAGTAACATCCTGAGGCTGGCTGGGGTTTCTGGAGAGCTGGCACCATTGAGGTTAACCTAGAATGGAAAGTGTTAAGTGCTTCTTTGCTGGAAATTTGCTGGGTAGGGCCTGGCTCAGGCAAATGTCTCCCAGAGCTAAGGAAATGATGCGTCCAGGGAGACTGAAAATCAATAACTCAAGGACACGAGTGGCCTCTCTGAACTTCATCAGAGGGGAGAGTGCTGTCAGCAGAGGAGGGGCTAGCTCCTCTGGAGATCCATCTTGGGGGCTTGCTGCTCTTCCTCAGGTCTCGGGGACTTTTGTTACCTGCCTCATCTGCTTTCTCTTTCCTCTTCCCTCTCCTGGCTTGCCCTGACTGACCTCCTCCTGATGCTCCTCTTGGGATCCCTCTCCGGTTCTATGCCATGTTCTCTGTCACTGCCTCCCCCTGGCAGGTGTGTGTGGGGGGGGAAGGAGGCTCTCCCTTTGAGCCCCTATACCATGTGGTGCAGGGGAGAGAGTTCTGCAGGGGCTGAGAACTACCATCCTCTGTCTCTCTGACCCCAGATAAGCCATCTAATCTGCATCTCTGTGCAAAGGGGAAGCTGAAGTAAGCTACCCTTTTAAAAATAGCTCTGTTGGGCTGGAGAGATGGCTTCCTTGGTAAAGTGCTTACATAAGCATGAAGATTTGAGTTTAGATTCTCAGCACCCATGTAAAAAAAAACCGGGCACCGTGACTATGGCACACGTAGGTAATCCCAGTTCGGGGGGTGGGGGACTGGGGGAATAGGGAAGGGAGATTGGGAGCTCAGGTGGGTCCCTGTGGCTCACTGACCAATAGCCTAGCCAAATGGGTGACCTCAGTTCAGTGAGAGACTTGGAGAGCAATCAAGGAAGATACCAGATGATGACCTTTGACCTCTACACACAAAGCAGCCCGTTGTTGAGCTAAAATGAACAGTTAATTGCACATATCCAACACGTACAATGGTTTGCTTTGCCTTGAGAAATGCATATGCCTGTCAGGCCATCTTTGCCTTACATATATACTGACCACCCCAAAGACTTTCTTTTGTGCTCCTCGAAGCCCCTCCTGACCTCTTCAGGCGCCCTGCCACTCCTACATCCCTCTTTTTGCCAGGCAACCACTGATCTGTCTCCTGACACTTTAGGGAGACTATATTTTCTAGGCTGTTCCTATCAGTGGGATTAGACAGCTGGAGCTGTTTGGTCTGCTTTTTTCCCAGAGTCCAGTTGGAATCCATCTCCTCTGCATCAGTAGTGTACCAGGAGCTCATCCTCTTTCCTTGCTGACTAGGATTCCATCCTGAGTAGGCTGTTTCTGAACCCACTCCCCGCCAGTGAGCATTTGGGCCCTTAGCAAAAGCTGTTGTCACCACCCCCGTACACACCCAAAGCAGGGGACTTCCTAGGGTGCTCTGCTCATTTTCTTAGCCCATCAGCTGGCAAGGGGCTGATGCACAGTCTCTCCCTTCGTGGCAGCTCAACACAAGATGGAGTTACCGTCAGCTCGCTCAGGTTTGAATCCTGCTCTGTGACTGTACCATGACTTGATTGGTTTGTTTCATGGAGTTAATCATTCCTCCTTCCTGGAGCTGTAAGCATTGCATTGCGGCGTGAAGCTCAAACATTCACCGCGTGCTCCGTACAACATTCAGAAAGAGTGACCGTTAATATCTGGGGTCTTTCTGCTAAGGACATCTGAGCAGCCACCAGAACCCTTTTTAATGGCTCCATTTCACTGAGGGGTAGCTAAGTCCCAAAGGAATGAGTGACCTGAACAGGGCCAGTCTTTGAGCTAGGGACAGATGCAGATATGTCCTACCTGGGAATAGTTCCTACTGAGATGACAGGCGGAGGCAGAAGGCCCTGAGTGCTTTCCAATGACTTCTTGGAAGTCTTCCTGAAGATTCCTATTTAGCAGAACAGTACAGCCAGTGTAGCCATGGGACCCCAAAGGGTTAATATTTAGCCACGCATTATGTCTTTAGTCACCACAACCCAGTGACCAGGAAATTTAGTAAAATCTTAGTGAAGTCAGGATGTCTAGAGAGAGAGGAGAGAGATGGTGAAAGACCTCTCTGTCCATCTCTAAGTAGCCCACAATCCAAAAGGGGCTTCTTCCTGTTTGCAGGATGGGTCCCTGGAACTCACTCGGGCCCTTTGGCATCTCTACACACAGAAGATCTCCAGACTCTGGGTCTGCTTTTACTGACTGTATCAGAGTAGCTGAGGCTATACCAGGACCACACACGACCTACGCGTTCAGCCGCTGGTCACAGTAAAAGTTTATTTCTCGGGTATGGTCTGTGAACGGCACAGGTGTGACAGTGGCAGTGGCTCCTAAGGCTTCACTTTTCATCGGTTCAAGTCACCTGGCCCCCCTCACTATCCAAGGAGTAAAGGACGTGGAGTCCTGCCCTGTGCTGGAAAGGCAGTGTGTGTGTGTGTGGGGGGGGGAAACACAGGAACAGCACTAATGACTACTGCCCCAGCCAAGTGGCCTTTGAACCCGTTTCCTCATCTGAAAAACAGGCATGATTATTGTGTACCTCGGAAATGATGGCGAGGGTTAGATGAAAACCTGTGTGACACAGTCCTGGTTACAGGGTGAGTGAGAACTCTCCGCTTTCTGGGGCCCAGCCCCTAGGGAGGCGGGCCAGGGTTACATGTGTACGGAAGGTGCACAAGGTTAAGGCTTCCTCCCCGAAAGCTCGGTGGCTCCCACGGTGCTGCCATGTCATCAGCAGAGGGTAGATAAGTCCCTGTAGATCTGCCTATCTACCCAGCAGATCTCACACTGACTGCATGGATGATGAACCTAGGGCTCCACACAGCAGGGTAAGCCTTCTACCACTGAACTCCACCCTGGCCCCATACTAATGACACCGCATTCTCACAGCCCGTCCCCTCTCAGCCTTGTTCTTGCTCACTCCTGAGAGTCCCTCTCCATCCCTGTATTCTTTTTTTTTTTTTTTTTTTTTTTTTTGTAAATCCACCCCTCTGTCCAGACAGAGGTGGAGTCTATTGGGAGAAAAGATGGAGAACGTGCAGACAGTGTGAAGGACTGACATCTATTTCGAAGCAAGCACTGGGTCCCCTCTCTGCAACTCCACCATGGTCCTGAGGTGAGGACGTGATCCTTCTCGTTTTTTGAGATGTGGGAGCTGATGCTGGGCCGGGTTACATCACCGACTCGGGGTTACATAGCTCATAATGTGATGTGAGCTCTGGATGTGAGCCCAGATCTCTGTGACTCAGACGATCACAACTCGACCTCTGGGCTGTCTCTCGTTATTTCACTCAGACCAAAGTTTTGTCAGGACTATAAACTCACGACAGTCTGATTTCAGATGTTTAGCCTTGGGGTTCTTATCATGCTGCCAGGGGAGGGCACAGCAACCAAACTTCCAGTCTTGGCGCTCAGCCTCTGCTTTACCGTCCTAGGCAACTTGGGACAAATCTCTTTACCTCTCCGGACTTCGGTTTCTTCATTTGAAAATAAGATGGCTGAATAATGTGACCTGGGTGCTCTTATCTGAGTCTAGACGTAGACATGGAGACTGGTGACCATGAGAATTGCCACATGGATACTGTTAGCAGGCACAGCAAAGTAGAAAGGTGGGTAAAGGCACCATGTTTAAGAACCATGTGCAATCAGGAGGAGGTGCTGCTGCTGCTGCATGCTTTTAACCACAGGATTCAGGAGGCAGAGGCAGGGCAGATCTTTGAGTTCAACCCCAGCCTGGTCTACAGAGCGACTTTCAGGGTAGCCAGGCAGGACAGAGAAACCCTGTCTCAAAAAACTAAAACAAGCAAACAAAAAGAAACACATACAATGGGGTGTGTCTGTAATCCCAGTGCTCTGGAGGCTGAGGCAGGAGGATCACGGTAGCCCGTGCTTCGTGGAAAGACTCTGCTTTTTGAAAAAAAGAAGGAAAGAAAGAAAGAAAAAACATGTTTGAGGTTACATAGAACATTAATTAAATCCTAATTATTATTTGAAGCCAAAAATAGAGTTTGTTTTAAGAGTGATGGATGTTTGAAATCCATGGGCAGCTCTGCCTCCCTTGCTATTTATAACAGACTCTGGTTTCCTCTGTGGCTGAGTCCGACTTCTCCTAAACACAGGAAGTGAGGCTCAGTTCATGTCTGCATTCAGATCTCCTGAGTCCACAGCTCAGTGGATCTTTTCTGGGGTCCTGAGCTTCTTTCAGGTGGGAAGGGCTGGACCCTGCCTCTGGCTGGACATTGGGGTTCAGAGCTGGACATCTGCTACACGACACCATTAGAGGATAGACTTAGGGCTGCTCCCACGGAACCCAGCACACATGCTGGGATGTGCCTAGGGTTAGAACTCAGGGTCTTGAGCTCTGATTCTACCACCACCATTTGCTTATTTAGATTTTTGCAATGCTGTCCCTTAAAGGAGGGACACAAGTTCAGACCTCCTTTGGGGACATTCCTGGTACCTATGGGGATCCCTTCTGTGTTTTTATCTGTTCCCACAGCACTGCTGTTAAAAAAGTGGAATGTGTCTAAGAGAGCTCAGGCCAGATGGCTGCCCTAAGCCACTGCTGGAGTATTTTAACTACAGTTGCGTGGGAGCTTCCTGATTTGGAGGGGGCTCCCCACACCTCCCCTAGGTTCCCATCTGCCCAGACGCCCACAGCTCCCATCAGGAAAAATGATGGAGGACTCAAGATGCCTGGGGGAAGGAACTCAGCTCAGAATAGAAGTTGAGGCTTATAGTCTAGTCTAGTCCAGTTAGTGGCTCAGCTTCTCGCCCCCCCCACCCCTCCCCAGTGTGTGTGTGTGTGTGTGTGTGTGTGTGTGTGTGTGTGTGTAAAGCATCAGTACTGCAGGCAGTAGCTGATCCTGAGAAACATATGTGAGTCTGTGTGTGTGTGTGTGTGTGTGAGTGTGTAAAGCACTGAGGGCTACAGGCAGTAGCTGATCCTGAGAAACATCATGGGTGTGTGTGTGTGTGTGTGTGTGTGTGTGTGTATGTAGCACTGAGAGCTGCACGCAGTAGCTGATCTAGAAGGAGAGCAGCTGGGAAGAGGTGGGATAAAGGAGCAGTGGTTATTATGCTGGATAGAGCTCCAAGAGGGCAGAGATTGTCTTAGTCTTTCCCTGAACTAATCTAAATCTCTCCAAACAGCAGCTTAAGCCTCCTTCTCACCTTGGATCCCCACATGACCTTAGCCCAGTTAGTCCCTCACTCCTGAGCAGCAGAGCCTAGGAGTCAGGGTCTGGACCTCAGCCACCCAGTTGTCGCTTGCAGGCCCCAGAGGGAGCTGCTCCGGTGGCTGGGACAACTGGAACCTTGAAACTCTAATGGCTAGGAGGCCTGAGTCCGCAGCCATGTGCCTCCTTGCTTACCCTAGCTGCACACCCTGGATGTCAGGCGATGCAGAGGAAAGCTCCAGTGGCATTTCCCAGTAGTGGGACTGGGAGTCAGAGGTCACCTACTGTTAGAAGTCCGAGCAGACCAACAGGCAAACAGGAAACCAGAGTTAAGTACCAAAGAAGTCCAGGGATGAGAGGGAGGGGGAATAGTTTGGGTAAAAACACACTATCGTCCACAAGGGCTAAGCCTGCTGCTGGTGGCACCCCCAGGGAAAGCTGGGCCAGTCCAGCTCCCTTCCCCACAGGCACGCCCTTAGAGGAATCGGGAAACCTAGAAGCATGTGCGTGAGTCCAAATCCTCTGTGGGTTGCTTATAAGACTATCTCCCCACTTGCAAAATTGAAAAAAAAATAAGGAACACTAGAACCTGGGCTCATAAGGTTAGGAGGCCGCACGTACCTGTGTGGGTGGTTCATGAGTAGCACTCAGCTCTCCCTATTCTATGTTTGTTAGAAGACAAGGAGGGTCTCCATTCCTCAACACTATGTCTCTTGCTCGAAGGGACGTTTTTCACTGGCTTCCGGTTTCAGATGCTAATAGTAGGATCCCACCAGGGCCCCTTTACACACCACCACCCCTCTGGGGCCATGGCTCTCCTCCTGTTTGCTATATAGGGTAGAAAGAGTGAACGGAGCTAACTTTCAAATTTTTCCCTTAAAACTATTCCAAACAGGGATCTGGGCTCCCGGTGAGGTGAGTGGAGCAGTCACAGATGGGGGCAGGGCAGGGGGGAGGGATGGCACCGAGAAGTGGACCCTAATGTACACCCTTGCCAAAATGTCTCACAGGGTTTCATCACCTCTGGCTGATGCAACAAGCCTGGAGTCAGCCTCCCCTGCCTCCCCTCCCCCAGAGGTCTCCATCCACAGCTTGAGCTGCAGCTGGGTCCTCCTCTTGGGTCTTTTCCAGAGGAAGGAGCTGGGTGAAGCCCGGGAAGAGAGGGCAGCTGGTGAGGGGTCCTGTGAATGGTCCTAATGTTGGGAGTTGGGGGGCGGGCAGGGAGAAGAGTGGGGCTCAGAGGGAGGGGGGTGAACTGGAAAGAGACTTGACTTCACCTCACCCGTCTCCTTTCTCATGGCCCTGTGTTGAAGCCTCCTGGGCTAATCCTCCATATACCTTTGTGATAGGCAGCGGCTGGCCTCCTTCCCTTCCCACTCACTTTGCCTCTAGAACTCTCCCAGGTTTCTGGAATCAAGTGCTCCTTGGTTCCTACTGCTTCCCAGGCAGACCTGGCCTCTCACATTGACCCTCTGCCCCCACTGTCACAAAGACTGTGAACCAGGCCCTGTGGGTCATAAAGGTTAGTGAGACCCTGGTCTAGTAAGGAAAGACTGAGCTATGAGCTTAAAGATGTTGCAGGGTGGAGGTGGGGAAATTTACTTAGACATGAACAAGAATCCCCTTCAATAAAGGTTGGCGGATTTACCGAAATAAATGCAGAAGGGACACTTCGCTGGCTCTTTCAGATTGCAAATCTCTGTGGGATGCTTTGAGGTGCAGCACACTGCCCAGAGAGCAGGTTCTTACCCATGCCTAGCCACAGATTCGCTGTATGACCTTGGGGTGTTCCTCTTTGAATCCTGTTCCTCATTTAGGAAAAGAAGGACCCACTGAGACTGAGGTACCATGACTTCCCGAATGGTCAACTTCCCAGGGACCAGTCCATCATGCCACTCCGGCTTTCGCCCCCACCCCCCACCCCCCACCCCCAGCCCTCCAATCCTACCCCGCCCCTCCCAGCAACCCGATGGAAGCCAGCCAAGAGGTCTCTTTAAAGGCTCAAGTCCCGCCTCTGCTGCTCGTTGGGGCCTTCTATTGGCGGCTCCTGGGAGGGGCGGGGCCCTGCGGTACTCGGAGGGGCTGGGGGTGGGTCCTGAGGCGGCTCGGCCCCCGCCCCCTTTGTTCGCGCTGCGGCGGGAGGTGGCGGTCCGGGTGGGAGGTGTGTGCGCGCGCGCGTGTGCCGCGCCGTAGGGAGCTGCGGGTCTCATCGCCCGCTGTCAACGAGCTCAGCACCTCCGCGCGATGGCTGGAGGAGACGTGTGGGACCAGCCCCGTGGGGCCGGCCGCGGGTGAGTCCCTCGGCCGCCTCCTGCGAGCATGTCACCTCCAGCCTGCGAGGTCGCTTTCGCTAGCAGTGTCCGTGCCTCCGCCTTCTGCAGCCGCAGCCGCTGCCTGGAGCAGTGGCCCCCGGACCCCCGCCCCTGATCCGCGCCCAGACCCTGGTGCCAGAGGACCATGGCTGGCCAGGGCGACTGCTGCGTTAAAGTGGCCGTCAGGTAAGAGTCGATGGCGGGGAAGGGGCGTGCGAGGAGGGGTTCGAGCTTTGTCTCGCGTGTTCTCGGGGCGGGGGGCGCGGGCACCGCTCGAGCTGGAGTCTGCAGTCCAGGAGGAGGGGCCGACGCGCGCTGGCCCGGCTGCCGCAGGGGAGCGGCGGCCCTGCGGATTGATGGAAGGTGGCTTTGTTTGGGTGGTAATTTCTGGCCCCTCTTGGGAGCACTTAATGATCAGAAAATCGAATAAACAAGGAAATCCGGTATTTCACACCCAGCTTTGGCCCAGGCCGGAGCGTCTGTGTGTTTCCTCTTGTCCTCCCCATGAGGCTGCTGTCTCATTCTGGGATATTAGGAGGGAATCCCCCCTCCCCCCATCTACCCCAGTTAGTTAGTTCTATGCTCTTGATCCAGCTCACCATCCTGGGAGCGGATACAACAGACAAAGATCGGTTGTGGGACCCATGAAAGGGTTGGAATGGTGCCTTGGCTTTCCACAGGGTGCCAATGGCTTTTGGAGAAAGCCCTGCTGGTCCTGCCCCAAGAGGAGATGGCGCTAAGGAGGAAGAAAAAGGTGTATTTGAGGGACTAATCCAGAAGTGGGCCAAAGGGGGTGACAGGAACCTAATGCTAATTCACAGGCACATAGGTGAAACCGAGCAAGGGCAAAGGGCCCTTAGATTTATCTGGAGTCCCATTCCCAATATCTGTAGGTACTAGAAGTAATTGGGCAGACATTAAGAGCAAAGAGGGCCGTGACTAGTGGCTTCTTTTCCTTTCCGAGGGGCACACAGGTGCAGGGACAGGAAATGCTACAAAGTTGAACTCTGTTCTTTGTGGTGAGTGAAGATGCCATCCACCAGCTCTCCTGATTGTGTTTTGTTGTCTTCTCTTTAAGAACATATTGGGAGAGTTCCAGTGTAGGAGCTGGTCACCAACTCAGAGATGCACAGAGGAACATACATCTCTGTTCTGGTCTTGTAGAGTGGGGAGGGGGAGGGGAGCAGTCAAATTCTAGGGTGGGTCCCTGAGACAAGTGTTCAAATCCCCTGGGTCAGAGATGACCCAGATTCCAGGGATCCTGGGAAGTAGCTTCCAGACAGGATGAGAGAAATCGATGGAATACGTTCTCTCTTCCTGCCCCAGAGCAGATGCCACCCCCACCCCCGCCCCACCTAACCAACTCTGGGTAACCCAGAGGCAAGGCACGGAAGCTTAGGATATAGCTCAGGTGCTGAGGGAGGGAGATTGAGGGCTGCCCGTCCAGCAGCTTGTACCGCAGTCAGAGCATCACTCGGTGCGGTGCACACTCTGCCTGGCACTGAACAGCCTGAGACAAAGAGGAGCCCTGCAGGTGCCTGGTGGGCTGGTGGGGCGGAGCCTGGCTGCTACTGAGGCTGACATTGCAGCAGGAACCCTTGGAGGTCGAGGGGGAGCGCATGGTCCGGGTGGGAGTGATGTGTCAATTTGGCATCTACAGCAGATGGGGAGAGGGGATCTACCTACCATAAAAAGAAAACGGAAACCCAACCTCCAAACAGTGTGAACCAGGACTGACAGGGCAGGAGATGGGGGTGCCCTATCCTTTGGAGGGGGTCTTTCCTTTAGATTCTGTTTTACTGGACAGAGCCAAACAAAGGCTTCCCCCCCTCTTGATTCAGACCCCACAGTCTGGGCCTGGTATGGTAAAATATTGGGGTTCCCACTTCAAGAGCCTAGGGGCATGGGCACCTGTGTAGACAGTAAGGGGAAAGCTAGTGTTCCTTTGCACAATGACTATCAGGACGTTTCTGGGACGTTTACCACAAAGAAGGGATGGTGACTGCCTTCTGCACCCAGGGCTTTGGGATGCTCTTCCCTAGTGGAGTCAGCTGTGTATACGAAAGTTGTCTGGAAATGGAACATCTGAAGAGCTAGGCTTGCCAAGGGTTCCAAGAAGGTGAGAGCCCTGCCCACTCATCCCGTCTGGCTCTAGATCAGCTAGCCCGGCACACGCCAGACCTCAATGGGCAGCCGTCCGTGCAGGCAGACAATGCCTGGACAGAGCCCAGGTTCTAATCAGAAAGCTGAGGGTGGGACTGGGCTGGGAGAAGGAGCAGATGGTGCCAGTGATGTGCTTTAGGGGGAATTCTCCTTGGTTTAGCATCTCTTTCCGTGTCCCCACCTCCAGCGTCCCACTACCTGTGTCACTGAAGGGACTGGGCGTGAGGCTGCAGTCCATGGCACATTTATGAGCAGCAGGGATTTGGAAACTACCCACTTCTGTTAAGTTTCCTAGCTGCTGACAAAGAGAGCTGTCTTCCTGACTTCCTGGAAGTCCTCCCTGAATTCCCGTGAGAGTCACTTATGATGAAGGCCTGGGCTCTGGCCCTGTGAACAGAGAGTGACACAGAGCTGCCCAGGGGTGTGTATGGGAAAACGGCCTGGGATGTTAGAAAGGGGACCCCAGGGCTCCTGATTTACAATCCGGACGAAGATAAAGCTGTCTGGGTACAAAGTGCTGCTTGGAGGCCTGGACTCATAGAGTCAGAAGGAGGGAACTTACAAGGATGTGGGGGAGAGGGCCAGGTGTGACCGGGCCCCCAAATCCTCACACTGCTTTCCCCCTGCTGGGTAGAGTCAGACCCAAACGCCCCTGAACTCAGGCCAGTCCACCTCACACTAGAGATCCCCAACCTGTCCCTCCACCTGTCTTGTGATCCTTTTATTCACTCATCTCTGGGCTCTAAAGGATGGGCTGGCCTTTACCTGGGATAGGGGAGAAGAGTGTGCAGCCAGAGAGGGAGGGAGAAGGCTGAGCTGTACCCACCATGCTGCAGAAAGGCCTGGCAAATGGGGGCCATAGTGTGTGTGTGTGTGGGGGGGGGGGGGTAGCCAAGAAACCTAAGTAGGCAAAGTTGAAACTGGAGAAGGAAGCCAGGCTACATGGTGAGTTTATTTAAGACCCTTTCAGGCCCCCGGCTCTGAGTCTCACCATAGAGAGAGTCCATGGCGTCTCCTAGCCCCTTCCCCTTATCTTTGCCCAGCTTCCTTCCTTTAGTGTGCTGGGGAGGGGGAGGTGCCTTGGCCCGCCCCACAAGCAGCCAGAGACCCAGGGGACAGTGGTGGATTCCATCCCTGCCCTCTCCTAACTGGGATATCTCACTCTAGCTACTTCCCAAGTATCAGGCTCCCCCGGAATCTCGCTCAGTGACTGCCTACATTTTTAACCAAGTCTTTGCCAGGACGGGAAGGAGACTAAAGACAGCAGAAACTGGGGTGACGGTGTGTGTGTGTGTGTGTGTGTGTGTGTGTGTGTGTGCGCGCGCGTGTGGGTGCGCGCGTGTGGGGGTGCCTTCAGGGTTCCAAGGCAGTGCTATCCACTGCCAGCTGTGCCCTGCGCTGTCCCATTTATAGATCTAGGAAACTGAGTCCTCTATGGGCTGTGTAGAGACTTGAGCTCTTGCTAGTGGCCTCCTGTTTGAGAAACAGGGCTTATATCATCACAAGGAAGTGGAGTGTTGTAACCACAGGCCCCGGAAATTGGCCCCTCCACTACCCAGCCAGCCTGTTTGATTGGATCTTAGCTTTTGAAAACAACCGGGCTGAGGTAGGGTGGGGCTGGGGCCAGGGAACCAGCGGAGGTGACACAAGGTTGACACCCTTATTATAGCTCTGGGGACAAAGGGCAGGGCAGAGCCCAGGTAATTGTGTGACCCTCCCCTCTCTTGTCTTTCTTTTACCCGTCAGAAAATGGGGACACTTGGCTGGTTCTCTGTGCAGAGAGAGGGACTGAGCATAGTGCCATTCAGAAAACAAAACATGAAAAGACTCTTGGGGCATTGAGGATGAGTAAAACATTTAAAATATCCCTAAGTTAAGGAGGTGTCTCTCTAGTTTAAATGATAATATCTATTTAGTAAAAATGAGTTCATTTGCAGCCAATCTATTCATTTTTTGACTGTGACCGAACAGCGTAATTGCTTCAATTTTTGCTCAGTGCCGGGCACTGTGCCTGTACTGTCATGCTCGGCTGACCAAATAATTGATGCTACTCTCATGAGCAAGCACGGGGGGTGGGGGGGGCGGGGGGGGGGGGGGGGGGGGGGGGAGCAGGGATGGGAAAGGCTGGATCCGAACCCAGGGCACTCTCCTTTCCAAGCCCAGGCTTACCAGACCTCCCTAGTCTGCCCTAACCAGATTCTCAGTCCAGCTGCTGAGTGGATGAGTACCCGTGGTCGCCGCAGTGAGAGGCGGCGACGAGGGAGATGCATACAGTGCCGTGCAGATGCTCGGCAAAGGGTGACCGTTCTCCAGGTGTGCCTTAGCGGTTGCTGCCTGGCACCACCGAGGCCTGAGCTCCCAGATCCTTGGTTGTTTTCTTTTGGGTTTAAGCAGCTGCTGTTCTCCTGTTCTGAGGTCTTTGTCCTGCCTGAGCGAGCGCCACCTCGCCACTCTCCCGGCAAGGATGCTCTAGCAAAGGTTTCTCAACCTTCCTCATGCGGCCACCCGTTAGCGCACTTCCTCATGTGGTGCTGACCCCCCCCCCCCCCCCCCCCCGGCCTTGAAATTGTTTTCATTGCTACCCCATAGCTGTAATTTTGCTACTGTTATGAATTGTAATGCAAATATCTGTGTTTCCTGGTGGTCTTTTTAGGGTCACAACTCCTGTAGGGTGTAGCCACTCAAGTCAATGGGAAAGCCCCAGGTGTCCTGGGTCCCCAGGCCTCTCATGTCCTCTGGACATGAGTGCCTGGAGGACATTGAGGAAAGCACGTCTTTTGCCCCTCCACCTTGGAACAGCTGGAACTAACTCTGTGAATCAGCTACCTCAGCTGGGAAGCTTGGGGGTTGGGGCTCTGAGGGCTCTGAAGCGCTGGGGCAGGCGGTGGCCTACTGGATGCATTGACCCCCCCATCTCTGGTGGGTTCCTTGTTCTGCCACCAGCCTCTCTAGGATATGGAAAGGAGAGTGTGCTACGGTCCCTATCCCCAGATGCAAGCTACTTGTCCTTTCTTTATGCTGAGCAGGCCTAGGTCAGCGAGGCGCGCTTCATCAGAGAGCCCAGCTGCCTGAAGACTTGCAATAGGGAATGGTAACAGGACCAGTGTGGTGGAGGGAGGCTGGCCGCCCTCCATCCCAGCCAGCCAGCTGCCTGTTGCTTAGCGGTCTTCAGCTGGGGAGTGTCCCTTGGGCCCAGCCCCTCCTGAGCTGCCCCTACCAGATGCAGATGCCAGCACAGCTCTGGGATCTGGGTTATGCCTGATGCTGCAGTGTCTCCTGTCTCTTGGGAGGTCATGGAAAACCCCTACCAGATGCCCTGAGATGGGGGCCGGGGGAGGGGAGGACAGAGAACAACATAGCTGAGTGGCAGCTCCCTGGGATGGACTTGCCTGGGATGGACAAGGCTCCAAAGACAGAGGGGTCAGACCCAACCCCATCTCTGGTGCTGCTCACAGCCTGGCCACTGGGCTGGCCAATCACAGGCTGGGGCTCCCTCAGACAGGGGGCTAGCCTTCTCTCAGCCCCCTGCTCTCTGGCTTCTGACACATCATTGACCTGCTTGCTGCTTCCACCCTTGCCTGATGTTCTGGAGTGCGGTCTTGACAATGAGGTTTTCCCCAGGTGCCTCAGAGAAGGGATGTTCCTCTCCCTGTCTGCCTCTAGGCGAGACTCGAACTCAGTGGCCAGGACTCTGGGATGAACTGAAAGTAAAGTTGAGGGGTGGAGTTAGAGTCCTAGACACCCCAGTGCCTCATGGGGTTGTTGTGGAGTGCCATGCCCCCTCCACCCCATGATCTCAGAGGCAGAAGTCAGGCTGAGGGTGGTGACGACCCTTTTCACCAGGTTTGCTGGGTCTTGTAAGTCCATGCCCTTTGACCCCACAATACAAAGCCTTCTTGTTTAGGGGTGCAGAGCCAGCTCCATCTTTTCCCTGAGGGTAACCACAGGAGGGCTGGGCTCCAGATGCCTATGAAAAGCCAGGGGAGGTTCCAATAGGCAAATGGTGATCGGGTCCTCCTGGCTCTGCTCCTAGTACAGCCAGGTTTCCCCTCACTCTACTGTAGAGTTCGCACCCTGAACTAGATCTTGCCACCCTGATGGAGAAAAGACCAGCCCCTGTGGGGAGATGCCTTGTCTCAGCTAAGTCAGCTAAAAGCCCCTGGGCGTCTGAAAGCCAGACTCCCCTGAGAGAGCAAGGATTTTGCTTCTAGCAGCCTTCTCCAGAGCTGGCAGGTCGCCAGGCTGCCTAGGAGAAGTGTGTGCATGTGTGTGTGTGTGTTCTCGAGCGTGAGGGCACGCTTACGCGAACACACACACAAGCACATGTGTTGGGGGGGGAGGGGGTGCTACCGAGGGCAAAGGAAGCCTGCTTTCTACAAATGGCCCAGCTCAGCCTCCTTAGCTACAAAGCTTGGAAAATGTTTTCCCTCCAGGCAGGCAGGCAGGCAGGCAGGCAGGCAGCTGCTGGTGGGATCAGCGGGGATTCTAAAGGGATCGTTTCCCTCCAGCCTGACCTCTCTGGCCCCGTGACTGCAGCAGGATTGGGCACACATGAGGAGGCTGCTTTAAATTTCATCTGCATCATTATAAATTGTGGGGACTCTGGGCTTGTGCCATGTCACTTTTGGAATTTCAGTAACATGGGGCATGGGTCCCTCGCCCCATATAGTGTTGTGACAACACATAGAGTGCAGGTCCTCGGATGTTCAGTATTGTCCTCCGATGAGGTTAGGGAGTGGGAGAGGGCAGGAAGGAGGGCGAGCCTGTTACCAGCAAGGAATGATTTCCTATGCTCCCAGTCTTGCCTTTCCAGGATTTAACAATCTTTACGGGCAGGAAGTTCTTTTTGCTAGCTTATCTAAATCCCCCTGGCTGTGGCTAAGTTCCCCTTTGATCTTGCCCAGCCTCAGATGAGGAAGAACTCGTCCTTGGCAGGTCACATAGCTTTGCAAAGTGACTGTATGAAAGGCAGTCTGGAGACCATGAGGCTTCTTTCTCTGCGTCCCTTCTGTGTCTCTTGCATCCATGAGCCAAACACACAGCATGAAGAACACAGCAGCTGGCCGGCCGGCCCTTCACTCTGCCCCACCACCTGTGGTTGGAACTAGGCATGGGGATTCGGGCTGGGCATGAGGAGGAGCCAGTGGGTCTAAGCCGCCTTTGGTTTCTATCAAGCTTGGATACAGCACAGCCAGATGCTGGGTCACAGGGCTCCCTTAGAGTCCTTCTGAAGCTCTCCCACCAGCCCCAACGGGCTCCTTCTCAAGATTTCAGAAAGGACTCCTTACAACAAAACAGACACGCTCTCAGCCCCCATGAAATGCCTTCCGAAGGGTCTATGTTGGTTATTGTGGCCATCTGAGGGGTGATTCTAGACCAGGTCTTTGATTCCCGAAAGCCTGGGGTAGGGGCGTAGGTCTGGGGAGAGAGTATCTCTCGGTCTAGAATTCCTCAAAGTGCAAATCTTACACAAGCACGTGTTTGTTGTGTGCATGCTAACTTTGCAGCCTTGTTCCTAAACTGCTCATCGTAAATTGTGTGATATACTGTGTCAACCCACCATGGGTAAAGTGATGGATGGCATGTCTAAGGAAGTACTGATTATTCTACTGGGTGAGATGACTTTCAGGTAGAGCCTTAGCAAAGAGAGGACATTAGGTTTCAGACTCAGGATCATCCTTCAGTAACTTCTTTTTTTTTCCCCCAAAGATTTATTTATTATTATATGTAAGTGCACTGCAGCTGACTTCAGACCCATGCGAAGAGGGCGTCAGATCTCATTACGGATGGTTGTGAGCCACCATGTGGTTGCTGGGATTTGAACTCAGGACCTTCGGAAGAGCAGTTAGTGCTCTTACCTGCTGAGCCATCAGCCATCTCGCCAGCCCCCCCCTTTTTTTTTTTTTCTTTTCTTTTTTTCCCCTTTTTGTAACTCCTAAGTGTGTGGTTTGAAAGCTGCCTGGGACTAGTGACTCAGGTGCATATTTTACATATCAAAGCAGACCTGGCCTTCAAGTTCTCCCAGCATCCCTCAGTCCCTACCTGGCATACTCTGCCCCCAACCCTGAACTTTCCCGACCCTTCCTGCAGGAGTTTCTTCCTTATATAGTCCAGACCTCTTGCCCCCCCCCCCCCCCCCTCCTCTCCCCCTCTCCCTCCCTCCCCCTCTCTCTCTCTCTCTCTCTCTCTCTCTCTCTCTCTCTCTCTTTCTCTCTCTCTCTCTTCCTCTCCTTCTCTCTTCCTCTCCCTTCTCTCTCCCTCTCCCCTCTCTCTCCCTATCCTCTTCTCCTCCTTTGGTCCCTCCCTCTCTCTCTTCTTCTCCCTTTGGTCTCTCCCTCCCTCTCCCTCTCTCCTTCCCTTCTCCTGCCCTTTCTCTTCCCCCCCTCCCCCTCCATTCCCCATGGTGACTTCCCTGGCCTAGGTTCTTGGGACCAGTGAACTCACCAGAGAGCAGCTTCCCAATAAACCTGCTTGTAATATAGTCTAATCCGACTTGAACTGTCTCATTTCACTGGCAGAGAAATAACCTATCACTAAGGACCAGAGAGATGGCTGCAGCCTGTCAGAGTACTTGATGCTAAGCCTGATAACATAAATTCAATTCCCAGGACTCAAATAGTGGAAGAAATAGAGATTCCAGTGGTTGTCCTCTGGCCTCCACCTGTGCATCTTGCCCTACATACACCGTCATACGTATAGTACATGCATGCATACATGCATACATATATACATACAAACATAAATGACTTTTTTTTTTTTTTTTAAAGCTTCTGGCTCTGGAACAGCTCTTGGTTATTTTAATGTCACCGCCTGTTACTTCTCATCAGCAAAAAGTCTCTAAGTGTAAAAGCTGCACCCTTGGAGGCCTTGTGTGCAGACTAAGGGAGAGTAGGTTAGGAACTATGGGAGAACCTAGCCACTAGCTGAGTAGGTGGAACTAGTTTTACCCTCTTCCCCCCCCAAAAAAACACAGCCAACCCCCTAAGAGCCCAAAGTCACTGGGCGGAGCTTCTGAGAGGGGTGATTGGCTGCCTTTGTGTGATGTCACTAGAGGCCCTAAGGTGAGGCTCCTCCTAAACTTTCGTGGTAGCTCGGGCACGAACCCCGGTTCACCATTCACCGCTTAGCTATTACGCTCTGCAGAAAGCGAGTTTTGCCCATGCCAACCTCTCGATAGCCCCTGGCCTGCTCCCTCGCTGTGTCCTCTGCCCTTCACTTGCCGCCCAGTCCTGCTCCTGATGAGCTGAGGAACTGCTGAGCTCAGCTCTTCCCGCGGCCCTAGGCTCCGGCTGGCTGCCTTTGTCCTCCCCTCGCCCGCCTTTAAGTCTCTCTGCCGTGGCTCTAAGCTGCGGGGGTGGGAGCAGCCACCCACATCACGCCAGCCACTGTCCGTTTGTGAGCAGGGGAAGTGTGGTGACCTCAGCCACGGTGCCAGATCCTGCCTCTGAAAAGCCTTGGCTGCGCCACCCTGCCTGCCCTTTGCCAAATGGCCAATAGACCGGCTCTGTTCAGCGAGAGGAGAGGGGCCCTTGGTTATCCCTCCCAACAGGGTGGAGAGAAAAGGATAGAGGGCCTACAGTGAGTTTCACACTCTCCCTGGACAGAAATGTCACAAAATCTTTAGGCTGCCAGCCTTCATTGATAATAGTGTGCTATAGTGCGCTAATTCCATTGTTCTAAACGTTGCATCTTTCTGCTTCCAGATGTTCTATTTTAGGATATATTCTAATCATTCAGTGATGGGTTCCAATATGCCTGCCTGTACTTTGATCTCACACCCACCTCCCTTTTACGTTCCTGTTTCCTCCTGACTTCTGGTCTCCCTTTCCCCTTCGAGTCTTATTTTTAAGCTTAAATACTACATATGAGAGGAAACGTGATTAGAATTTCCTGGGTTCACCTTAGCAACCTTTTGGATTATTAGTCGATTTCCTGCAAATAACATAATTTACTCTTGGCAATGGCAGATTAGTATTTTATCGTGTTGTACATACTTTTTTTTTTTTTTTAGCTATTGATCTACTGATGATCACATGGGCTAATCTCTATAACCTTACCATTTTGAAAAAAAACATCTGTAGTGAACATGGGCGTGAAGGCGTCTCCGTGGTCTGCTGTATTTGATTCCTTCTAGAATATGCCTAGGAGTGGCATATCCAGTTCCTAAGATAGTCTTTCTTGCCTTCTCATGGTCTTTGCTTAGGGTGCATGCCCTCACTTGCCTCTTCCCAGTCCTGGCATAGTTGGTAGCTCTCAGGGCCCCATGGGTACAGTTGGAAGAACCTGGCCACTGACCCCAGACCCCTCCTTCCATGCCATTGGGAAGGGTCCGGCTTTGAGTGGTTACCATCTGTGCCCATCCCACTGTAAAGAGAAATTTCTCCCTTCTGTAGGTCACTGCCATTTTGAGGACAACCCACAGAAGTGACCTCATCCAGAGTGGGACCAATGGAAGAGACTGCTGGAGGGGGGGGGGGGCGGCGCAGTTCTTAAAAAGCTAAATCCATATAGATCTATATAACCCAAGGGCAGGCTGAGGCTTAGGCCATGAGAGGCAGGACAGAATCTGCTAGAGGGTTCAAAATCTCCACCAGGCACCAGAGATGAGCTCAGCTGTCACATGACACTGTGTCCTCCAGGGCAGGGCAGCCCAGTTGCCTGCTTGGTGCTGCCTGCATGGACACATGGACACACACGGAGGGTGTGCAAGCCAGCTCTGACGGTGGCACCGGGGAGGAAGTCTGCAGCCATGTGGGGGTGGGGTTTTTAGAGGAAGCTGAGAGGGAGGTCGGGAGAGTGAGTGCCTGTAGTCTCAGCCTGAGGAGAGATTGAATGCCAGCCTTGTTTCCCACTACCTGAGTGATTTAGGGAAGTGGGGCTTAACACCCTAGCCCATACACACACCGCCAAGGTCAAGTGACGGTGGGTGCTGGCTGGCCCACGACCCACACATGGGAACGTCGGTGAGACCTTCATTCACAAGATTGACACACGGGGGTGTCTCGTCCAGATCAGCTGTTCTGAGAATTAGTGACTCACCCGCTTCTCACAAATTGCATCCTGGTGTTTTGAATAGGCTAGCAAGAAGCTAGGTGGCTCTCTGATGTATCAGGATGTGTGGAACTGAAAAAAATAAAATAAAATAACAATCCCAGGGAGACCCCACAACTCTTGGTACCTAAAGCCCTGGCTGACCCTGTGTAGACCTTCCCAGACTGCTCTCCCCGACTCTCTCCTGGGATTGGCTACTGAAGACCTTGGGAGGGCTCTGATCACCGGCCTGCTCTCTCTGCTCCCCCCCACCCCCGGGGACATTGATTCAATCTTCTCCAATTGCCCGGCATTGCCATCTGCCTTTGGTAATTAAATGGTATTTGAACTGGATCCAGAAATCCCATCACAGCCCGCTCCGTGGCGGGGAGGGTATCTCCATACATAGTCAGAGGGTCCTCCCAGGCTGCTGCGATGTCCCCTCAGCTCACCAGAGAGTACCTACGTGTTCTGGGAGGAAGTATCCAGTTTTAGTACCCCCCCCCACCACCACCACCGGCAGCCCCAGGGCAGAGCCAAAGCTCTGATTTGTATGCTATGCGGTGCCTCACTCTCTGCAGCTGCCCACACTCTCCTGGTGTCTGAGGCTTCTTGCCTCCACTCTCTGAGCCCTGGTCCTCAGTAGCAATGTGTGTGTGTGTGTGTGTGTGTGTGTGTGTGTGTGCCGTAGGGTTGAGGAAGGGCTAGCACCTTCAGCTTGCCTGGGCTTGAAATGGCTCCTCACTGTCTGTGAGACTCTGAACGACACCATCCCAGCTTCCTTATCGGTCAACAGGACACTCGAGAAGACCTCCCAGGGGCTGTTTCCGAGGTCAAGAGTTATAAGAAGCAGCAGTTCATAGGCCTGGCCTGGCATTGCCGTGGTGAGCCCCGTGTGTGTCAGCAGCAGTGGTTAGGGCGGAAGTGGAAGTCAGCGTCAGAGCCTGGGATGGGGGTTGGGGGCGGGGAGGGTGGAAGGAAAAACTTCTAGTCTGAAGGTCCAGAGAGAATGAATAAGAATCGGTTTTGCTCTTTCTGTGAGAAACCAGTTCAGGCGAACAGGTGAAAGGCTAGGACGCTGGGCTCCCATCCTGGTATGGCTCTTAACCAGTTAGGTAAGAGTGGGGACCTCTTTGGGCTTCCATTGCTTTCTGGAGAGAGTCACTCACTCAAGTGACTGTTTACACCTCCAAGGAAACACTCTCCGAAGAAAGCCAGACTCCCACATTATGGATAGAGGCGTGCCCAAGTACCCACCCCTCACACAGATGCCTGCCCTTCTCCGGTGGTCCTTATTCACAGCAGAGCGCAGTGACAGGCTTGGGTGCTTCTCAGCCAGCTAACAGAGCTGAGTGGGTCTTTGGGTGGGGGGGGCGGGGTGAGAGCAACTGGGACAAGGAGATGACGGTGATTTGGGGGGGGGGCGTTGGGATCCGTGGCTAGGCACCTCTGGGCCATCAGTGGACGCTGGCCTGGCCCTCTTCTCTTGGTAAATGTGGGCTTAGGGAGAGGGGCCTGACAAGCAGTTCATTGTAAAGTGCACAGCCGACGGGGCCACTAGCGTGAGTCCACAGCAGTAGAACCTACCCCCCCCCCC
>JADRCD010237108.1:55166-79925 GCA_019843815.1 Montemys delectorum | reverse complement strand
GGAACTGGAGATAAAATAACACAATTAGGGCATTATTTTACAATCATTCTTGCTTGCTCTTTGGAAACTTTATGTTTGAATTTTAAGATATGGCTAGAAAGATGGAATTTTTCATGATCTCGTTTAGCTAGTGCAACAGAATCTGAAACTAAAACTTCTATTACAAGAGCTCTGCCAACACAATTATTGCCTGCAGCCAATGGTCTAAGAAGACCAGAATGAGCTCATATATGACCAACATAAAACTGATTTTTTTGTGCAAGAAGGACATTTTGTAATTATGAAAATAGAGATCCTGCTGTAGTATTAGAATTAAATGTATCACATGTTTCTAATAAAGGAATTGACTGTACCATGTATAGGCTATCAGTGAACAGATTAAAAGCATCAATAACAGTTTGAAATACATTTAATACTGCGGTTAATTCAGCTAACTGAGCTGAGAGACCAGGAGTTTCTATGACTACCTGTTGATTATTCATAAGATATCTAGCTCGTCCTTTAGAGGAACCGTCAGTAAATATCATGAGGGCATTACTCAAAGGCTGTAAGAAGTTACGTTAGGAAAAATCACTTCATGCACATTTAAGAATTTTATCAGTTTATCCTGTGGATAATGATTATCTATAATTCCTTGAAATCCTATTTGAGCAAGCAACCAATCTGTGCTATGCTGTTTTAACCAGAAATCTCGATCTAAAGCAAAAAGCTGAATGATAACATGTGGCTCTTTGCCAAAATAAGTCAGGGCTTGCTTTCTACCAAGCATGATCACATGAGCTACTGCCTCATAATATGGCAAGATATTATGTTTAGGAGACACCCTTGAATGTATCCACATGAGAGGTGCTTTCTGCCATAACAATGCTGTAGGAACATGAGCTGTATTGAAAATTAACAAATGCAAGGGTAAAGAATAATCTATATAAGTAACAAATTGATTTTCAATAGCTCTTTCTACCTGCTGTAAAGCTGACATTCCTTCTCTAGTTAACAATCTAGGAGAATTTGGATCAGAATTCCCTCTGAGAATATCAAATAAAGGTTTCAATTCTCCTATAGTAAGCTTTAGATAGGGACGAAGCCAGTTGATATCACCTAACAATTTTTGAAAATCATTTAAAGTTTTTAATCTGTCTCTACTAATAACTATCTTTTGGGGAATAATAGCTTGATCTGCGAGTGTAAAGCCTAAATAATGATACAGATCCTGAGTTTGCCCCTTTTCTGGAGCTATTTATAGTCCCTTCTCATTTAGGGCAACTTGTAAGTCTCTATAACATAGAAGTACATCCTGAGGATTTTTTCCTGCTAACAGGACATCATCTGTGTAGTGGGCAATGTATATCATTGGCCATTTTTTCCTTAAAGGATCAATGACTTGTGTCACAAATTTTTGACATAACATAGGACTATTAGCCATGTGCTGAGGAAGGACTGTCCATTGATATCTTTTTGTAGGTTGTTTAAAATTAACAGATGGAACACTAAAAGCAAATCTCTCACAATCCTCAGGATGCAAAGGAATTATAAAGAAACAGTCTTTTAAATCCATAACTATTTTATAAAATCCTTTAGGAATTGCCACTGGAGATGGAAGTCCAATTTGCAATACTCCCATAACTACCACTGTTTCATTTACCTTTCTTAGATCTTGTAACAATCTCCATTTACCTGATTTTTTCTTGATGACAAATATTGGCGTATTCCACGGGGAATTGGATTCCCTCAGATGTCCTGCCTCCAATTGCTCCTGTACTAGCAAAGAAGCAGCTTCTATCTTTTCTTGAGATAAAGACCACTGATCAACCCACACTGGAATATTATTAATCCACTGAATTTTCTCTGCATGGGACGCAGGCAAGATAGTGGCCATCATAGAAAATGCTTCAAACCCTTACTATTAAGATGAGGCTTAGGGCCTCCAGATGTTCTAATATCCTGTTCTGACCTCTGTTTATTAGTTATTTCACTAGGGCTGCACAGAGCAAGACCCATTTGTGACAACAGATCTCTCCCACACAGAGTAATAGGCAGATTTGACATAACACAAGGCTGAATTTGTCCTGAATTACCTTCCTCATCTCTCCAGGTTAGAAGCTTAGAGCTTTGTTTTGGGTTATTGGCATAACCAGTTCCTTGGAGATGAATAATTGTCTCAGACAAAGCCCAAGTTGAGGGCCAGTCTTGTCCTCTAGTAATAGTCACATCAGCTCCAGTATCTATTAAACCTTCAAAACTTTTTCCTTCAATAATTAATTTAAGATTAGGTCTTTTACTAGTGATATATTGTATCCAGTACACATCAGAAGAACCAAAACAACTCTGTCCTCTCTCCTTTTTAACAAAATTAGAAGGCATTGGATACAGAGGGATTAAAATAAGCTGAGAAATTCTCTGATTAGCAGGTACTGTAATAACACCACGAGGTGAAGCAGCCATAATCTTAATCTCCCCCTGGTAATCGCAGTCAATAACACCTGGATAAATCTGTAGGTCAGCTTCTAATGTTTCTGTTTCTCCTTTGTCTATTTCTTTGCCCAGTATATTCACAAAAGATAGTTTGTATCATTAAAATACAAAAAGCTACAAAATAGGGTTGAAGAGGTGACCTGGTGGATAAAGTGCTTGTTGTAAAAGCATGAAGAATCCCCAAACACCTATAAATGCAAACAACTTAACAGCAACTAAAACCTGGGTGAGGACGTGGGGAGCTCTGAGAGATCTCCACCTGGAGGGCGCACTCCCAGGTCTGTCAGGCCAATTGGAGAACTTTAGGTTTGTTGGGAGACCCTATCTGAAAAAGGAAGGCAGAGAGTGGTGGAGGGGGACATCTGCGAGGATCTTTGGTCCCCACAGTCAAAGTCATCCACAAAGGCCCACACGCCATGTTACTCTTCTATTGCTGTGATGAAACACCGTGACCAAGGAAACACACAGAAGGAAGAATTTATTAGAGGCTTACAATTCCAGAGAGACGGAGTCCATCTCTACCAGGCAGGCATGGTGCTGGAGCTGCAGCTGACAGCTCACACCCCAGTCCACAAACAGGAAGCAGTGAGCACACTGAGAGCCATCAGAGGCTTTGATCCTCAAGGCTGCCCTCCATGACACAGTTCCTCCAACAAGGCCATGCCTCTTAATCCTTCCAAATAGGTCTACCAACATGGGACCAAGTTTTCCTGAACGAATTGCTTAATAAAATGGCTGCATTCAGAATTCTTGGGCTGGAGGGGCGGCTCAGTGGTTGAGAAAGTTCACCATACTTACAAAGGACTGGAGTCTAATTGCTAGCACCCATACGGGACTGCTCACAACCTTCTGCAACTCCAGTTGCAGGGGATCTAACACCCTCTTCTGGCCTCTCTAGGTAACTGCATACACATTAGCTTATACTCACAGAGACACATACAAACATACACACACATATTCAAGTTTTTGATTTATACATAAATATACATATGTTTTATGTATATAAATATGTGTACATATTTGTATATACATATAAATATATCCATATATTTTATGTATATATACACTATTAAATGCATATATAAATTCAACTTTTAAGAAAAGAATTCTTGCTGGGCAGTGGTGGTGCACGCCTTTAATCCCAGCACTTGGGAGGCAGAGGCAGGCAGAGTTCTAACTTCGAGGCCAGTATGGTCTACAGAGTGAGTTCCAGGATAGCCAGGGATATACATAGAAACTCTGTATGGAGGGGGGGGGAGAAGAATTCGGGTTTTTGTTTTTGTTTTTGTTTTTTTGAGGCAGGGTTTCTCTGTGTAGCTCTGAATGCTCTAGAACTCTCTCTATAGACCAGGCTGGCCTTGAACTCTCAGAGATCTGCCTGCCTCTACCTCCTGAGTGCTTGAATTAAAAGCATGTGCCACTATGCATGACAAAAAAGAATTACTATGTACATAAAATGATAAAAATGAGCTGGATGTGGTGGCACACACTTTTAATCTCAGCCCTCAGGAGGCAGAAGCAAGTGGATCTCTGTAAATTTGAGGCCAGTCTGGTCTACACAGTAAGTTCTAGGTCACTCAGAGCTTTTTAGTGAGACCTTGCCTGGAAAAGACCCAAAATAAATAAAGATAAAGTTTTCTAAAAGTCAAGGCTTTGGCCTACCTTCCTGTTCTTTGCTGCAGACACATGATCCAGGAACCCTGCAGAGCCCTCAGATCTTGCCCTGAGCTGCCCTCCACTCCACTTCGGAGCCCTTGGCCAGGTCTGTATGATGTGCCTGTACCCTACAGCTAGGGAGGTTGAATATCTGGCATTTCTGGTTTCCATGGTGATGGGTGGGCTTTGTAGGATGGGAAGTGAGCTTTGGTGACACTCAGCTTCTGCCAGAACTGTTTCATTTGTATTCCATTACAATAAAAACAGAGAGATGGCCTTGTTAAAGGTGCTCGCTGCGTCAGAAGCCCTAGGCAGAAGGAGAGAATGGCACGGGCTTTACTCAGACTTACGTGTCATGTGGTGTGCGGACACATGCCTGTGCTTGCTCTCTTTGTCTCTGTATCTCTCTCTGTCTCTCTCAGTCTCTGTCTCTGCCTCTCTCTCTCTCTCTCTCTCTCTCTCTCTCTCACACACACACACACACACACACACACACAAATGTGTACGTGTAAAAATGTAAAAGTCTGGGGTTTTGTTTGTTTGTTTACTTTGCTCTGGTGAGATGTCTCAGAGGGTGAAGAGCTACTTGTTGATGAGCCTAGTGACCTGAGTTTGGTCTCTGAGACCCATAAGATGTCAGAAGAGAACTTGACTCTTGCTCTTACCCTCTTACTCCTGCCTCTCTCTTGCCTCTTGCCCCCTTGCTCCCCATTCCCTTCCCCCCTCTACGTAGTCATGGCCGGCCTCTACTTATCTACTCTCTCCTTCTCTCTGCCTTTCTCTGCCTCTGCTAACCTCTTAATTCCCCTCCCCATGCCCTAAATAAAAAAAAAAAAGACTCTCTCACACTAGTATGCATGCAAACATACAGAGGCACACAAATAAATTTAATAAAATTTTTTAAATAATAAAATATTTTATTATTTTTAAAAGTTATGTATCTATGGGTTTGCCTGTGCATGTGAGTTCAGTGTCCACTGAGGCAGATTCCCTTGGAGCTGTAGTGAACAGGCTGTTGTGAGCTGCCTTATATGTAGCTGGTAGGAATTTGTGGTTCTGAGTTCTGTTTCCTCCCTTGGGTGTTTGGGTGCAGCAGGGTTAGCAGGATCTGGGTCCAGCAGTGAGTACCAGAGAAGTTCTTCTCCAAGGATTTCAGTGTTATGGCTCTTTCAGAGGACATTCAGAGAAACAGCTTGTGTTTTTTATTTGGGGTGAACAAGGAATGTAGAAACCCTGGAGAATTGGAAGGGGTTCCTCTTAGGTGAATGTTCATTGGCTGAGACCTATGCATGGAGAGGTGCTCCAAGACATTGAACCTGTGATTTCACCAAGAAACATGTGGCATTACTCGGGTAGAGGAAATGAGGGTGGGGCTCCCCAGATAAGGTCAGGAAGAGAGGAGGAAGCCCTGCGTAAAAGGGAGTCCTCCATTTTGTGCCAAGCTCAGGGAGCTGTCTGGTCCTGGTAGACCATGATTTTAGTAGCAGGTTTCCCAACAGGAATCGAACTCAGGTCCTCGGAAGCATTGTTTAATACTCCCAAAAAGAAATCGAATTCTGCTCTGTAGGAACTCCCAGACCATGCTATATTAGACCCATTGGACACAGTTTGACTTAGATTGCCTGGCTTTGAGCCTCTCAGACTGCTTCTCAGGATTCTATTAACTCTGAAATCTTACATCGTTTTTTTTGTTTTGTTTTGTTTTTTTGTTTTTTTGCATTAAAAAAAATTCCTTTATTTACAGTTCAAAATTTAAACAGGATTATTGGTTCTAATCTGTGATACTTCCAGGTCCTGGATCGAATACTGTGGCGACAGGGAAGCAAACACAGGGGCCAGTCCAGCTTGTCAGACTCGAGGGAGAATGTCACACCAAAACAGCAGAGAACCTGGTTCCGTCTTGTCTAGATTACATTTCTCCACACTGTGAGATCACCACTGGCAGTTTGGGCTTATTGTTGGAGCCTGTGGGAACATCCTCGATCTTCCTCATCATTAGAAGTCCATCAATGATTTTTCCAAACACTACATGTTTTCCATCCAGCCAATCCCACTTAGAACACGTGATAAAGAACTGGCAGCCATTTGTGCTGGGACCACTGTTTGCCATGGAAAGTAGGCCTGGAGCTGAGTGTCTAAGTTTAAAATTTTCATCTGCAAATGGACCTCGGTAAATACTGGCGACTCCAGTACCATCGCCATTAACAAAATCTCCACCCTGAATCATGAAATCCTTTATGACCCTGTGGAAGGTGCTACCTTTGTATCCTATCGGAACACCAGCTTTTCTGAACTCTCCAGTGCAGAATTGCCTAAAGTTCTCGGCCGTCTTAGGCACCACGTCTGCAAAGAGCTCGATCTTCATGCGACCAACTTCCTGGCCGCCAATGCTGACATCAAAGACGACCACTGGATTGACTGGACTTGAATTTGCCACCGCCATGGCTTTGACCCGGAAGTAGCCTTACATCGTTTTTTTGCATCAGAATGATGCAAAGTGATGCATAGATCATGGTGCCACATTATTCACCCTAGAGTGTTATAGCCTCACCATGATTTTTTTTTTTTATACCAACTTGATTCTTCTAAGGCTAAGGAGCCACAACTGAGAATATTCTTCCATGAAATGGTCTGTAAAAAAGTTTCTTTAGATCTCCACTGAGCTATGATTCTTATGGCAGTGTGCAATCACCACCTACTCATTGAATGAAATGCATTATCTTGTATTCCTTAGTGTTGTCTGCTTTTGTTCCTGCCTCTAGGTTTCTTCCTTGACTCATGACATTAGTTCTCACAGTGGTGGAGTGTGAAGGTCCTGCCTTGCTTACTATAGTAAGTTTTCCAGAATAAAGCCCAATCTTGCTGTTCCAAATATGTGTATGACTTTGGCTCATCCATTGTCTCTTGTTGGTGAGCTCTCATGAATCCCCCTTTCCAGTGCTATTGTCACTGTGTTTGGTCATTTCTGGTCACACACATTTTGTACTGTCTCTTGAATTCCTAGAGAACCAAGATATCCTTTACATTCCTATATGCTAAGGTATAATTGTGGGTGTAGACTACTCCCTTTACCTTTCCAATCCATATTATGAACACAATCCCAGCCTGTGTCCTAACATGCAGCTTGTAAATCTAAGTTTTTCATTTGGTTCTCCAGTCTCCAGTGTCCTGTGTCACCCTTTGCTTCCAGTCCTATTTTTCATGGGCAGTGCATGTACCAGGTTTGCATTGTGAGTTCTACAGGCCTTTGCCTTCCAGTGCCTTCATCACCCTTTAGTGCTTGACTTCAGGCATGCAATATTTTACCCAATTTCCTGGTGAGTTTCCCAGTAGTGAATCCACAAACATAGTCATAATGGAAGAATTTCTAGCTAAGTATGTGCAGATTACACATTGGCTTCCTTTGTGGGCAAGTCTGAACCTGGCCTGCTAGTACCATCTCCTAACACCAGCCCTCTCCCAGGTCCTAGAGCACATTCACTGTATTTCTCTGTTTATTATTGACTAATACTACACACTTTCTGCTCTGTGAAATCTCCTTTTTCACCACAGTCTTTGTTTTCATGTAGTCCCTTTGTGTCTTGTCTCTAATTCCTGTCACAAAAGTGCTTGTCCTTGTATGCCCTTCTGGATTACCCCCATGACCAAGACTGACTGTGAGAATTTTATACTCTAAAGACTAGCTCTGTTTTCGAAGGTCTAGTATTCTGGCCTTATCTGCTGAGCTGTACACATTTAGTACATCATTGCATGGTTGTCTATTGTCAACTAGGCACTACACCAATTTTTCATGGCAGGTTCTGCAAGAACCAAGACCACATTTCAAGGCAATTTTTCAAGCCTTTTAAGCATTCTGATTTTTCTCTTCTGTTCTGCAGACAATTAATTATCTACCATACACATCTTCACACACCCATGTCTACCTCCTGTACTGAAGCACAGGTAAGATTTTTTTTTCTAAAAATTATACCAAAAATAGCACTCATGAGCCATTTACAAAATCTAGGAATAGATCGTGGTATTCCAATGAAAGATTGGTTTTTCTTAGAGGCATTCTCCTGGGGCTTGGGTACCACTCACTGCCAGTCTTAACTAAGGTCATACATACATCTCCTATAATATATTCTCGTCAGGTCCCCCAGAAACAAGCACATTATCACCATCTCAACTGCTCATGTTCTTAATCTGGATTCACAGGTTTCAGAGCAGTTTGGACAGATCACAATACCTGGAAATTCATCCTCCAGCTACAACCCATGCTTCAGATGCTCCAGTGTCCAGCTTCAGATGGTCAAAACCTACAACAGTTTTGCCTTGTAAAATCCAGAGTTAATTTACCACCGTCTTCACAGTCCATAATCTACCACTTCTTTAGAATTCCTACCCTTATGTTTTCTGGTCCATGCTGACTAAATAAGATTGTACCATATGACTATCCATACATCACTTCTAAATGAACTTCTTACTTGCCATATTTGCCCTGTATTCTTCAAGGATTTGTGGGAGAGCCTTCTCCATCCTTCCAGACCTAGCTCAATCAAGCAGTTGCTGAAGCCCCTCCCATCAGTTGCTAGTTGATATCCTGACTTTACTTATCTCTCCATATTTTCCCGCACAGTCCCATAACTACTCCCCCAGCCTTACCTGTGATCACTAAGATACTGTGACAATTTTCAAGATGTAATTGCAAAATAAGAACACCTACACTTGTCATCTTCTAGCTGTTCTTGCATAACTCTAGTACAGGTTTGAGTGGCGAGTGGTCCTGGTCTTATCTACCAGCACTATCCATACACTGTGAGAAAAAGCTATGTCCAAAAAACTTCTGAAGACTTTCCTGGTGATTATCCTGAGCCAAGTACAACTGTGCTGTGCGATCTCCAGCATCCAGTCATTATCCAGTGACGATCTCTGGATGCACAGAGAGCATTTTCAGCTATTCCTGAGGAATTACAAAAAGTGCTCCATTTTCACATAAAGACACACATGGGACCTTCATATTTTTAGGTTGGACATTGGTTATCAGTCTCAGGAGTGAGCCATTTTGTACATAAGAGAATAGACTTGAGAATTTGCTTTAGAAATGTATTTTAATTCTTTAGCAAGTGACAGGCAATGAGAAAGGGAAAAACCTTACAGCAGTTCTAGAGTTTCTAGAGAACATTTGAACCACATAAACTCTTATAAAGAAAAATCATTAATTAGGGTTGGCTTTCAATACGAAGATTTAGTCCATTTCCTCATGGCAAGAAGGTGATAGATGCTATGATAACAGATGTGATGCTTCAGAAGTAGGTGCGAATTTTAATCTGTATCCTCAGGAAGAAGCAGGAGATTATGAGCCACAATAGGCATAGCTTGAGCATGTGAGACTTCAAAAGTCTACTTCAAAGTGATCCATTTCCTCCAAAAAGTCCACACCTACTCCAAGAATCACATCTCTTCTAATAATGCCAACTGCTGTTTACCTAGAATTGAAGTCCATGAGCCTAATTGGGCAAATCTTCATTCTTAAGGCTAAGAGTGGCCATGCCATTCCTACATGAACTTATCAGAGAATCCAGTTTACTTTGTCCATACCCACACTTGTAGGTCTGTCTCTCTTTTATTGATAGTATAAAATTTGCAAGATAATTTCTTCAGTGGTGGCCTGCTTCCTTAATCTCTACAACTCTAGGTCTACATACAGTCTTTCACATTTTGAATTGTATACCCCTGTTTTGTGTCCCTAGAATGAAGCATTTTATCTGTTCATGTTCATTGTCTACCCTTTTCTTGGATTGCAATGGTCATATAACATCATTGTCTGCTGTGCTACTCAATTCTTGAATACAAAAGACTATTTGTATGTAAGCTGATACCTCAATAGAGAATCATGACTGCATTCTATATTAGACACACATAGGAGTCATATTTCTGGAAGGTGGTGTTGGATGTCTTAGCAATGACACTGCTGACAGTGTTGGATGCTAGCCTGAAGTCCTGCACACCGTGGATGCTTTGCCCCCTATGGCCTGTCTATAATATAGGGCAGCAAGAGAGTCCTCTGTTCCCATGGCTGTGTTCCCATAACACCAGTCCACAGGCATTTCCAATGTGCACTGTGACCCAAATAGTGAGTATCAGAGAGGACAGCTCAACAGAATTGGTTTTCTTGTTTGATCATGGAATTTATACTTATTTCAAGATGCTTGGAGGCATGTACCCTCACTCAAGTACCCATTTCACAAAGCTCAAACATATAGTTTTTTTCTAATACAACCTGCCAGCCCTTCTCTCTCTAAGCTGAAGTCAATTTCATCATACAAAATAAATTTATCCAACATAAGATTATCCAGAGTTTGAAACAGTTCCAAAATGTTTCAAAAATTCAGTCTCTTTGGTGCTTTGAACAGATTTTTAAATGTGATACCCTGAACAAACTTAAAACAGCTTACCTATTCTTCATATAAAAGGCACAGAATATGTGTTACCATCATAAAAGGAAGGATTTGGGAAACTCCAAGGACACAGCAGCTTGAAGGAAGATCTAATTTTATGAGGGGAAATTCTGAATCTAGCAGTTCTGTATCTGCTGTGTAGGAATATGATAGTTATTTTCATTTAAAAAAGGCTTAAGAATAGCTAGCTGTGATGGCTGGAGCCTAAAGTGTATACTATGGAATTTTCTTACCACACACTTGTAGCTTTCCATAGCAGTCACAATACCCCCTGGATTCTCCAGGCTCCTAGTTTCACACATGCAGCATGAACTTATTTCATAGCTTAATGTAGGCCAATTTCTAGACCTCCTTGCAGGATATGCATTCCTGACTCACATTGCCTGGGCTTAGAGCCCCCTCAAAATAACTTCCATGATTCTACTGAATTTTTGCTAATGCCATACACCTTGGATCATCATGCCAATTAATATTTCAAAGTTTTGATGGAGCCTAGTTATTTTGGCTAGGGTTTGGGGAACTTGAAGCTCAATTGAGAAAATGTCTCTCAGAAAATGGCCAGCAGGAATACTGGTCCTGTATTGTTTGTTTAATGATTGATGGGGAACGAAGTAGCTTACTATGAATGGAAATGACTGATCTAGGAGAGCCCTGCCCACTGTGCATGATACCAACCCTAGGCTGGTGACTTGGACTGTATTAGAAGGCTTTCTTAGATAGTTTCATTGCTGTGAGGAGATACTATGACCTAAATCAGAGATTTAGACTTTTTTAAAACGACCTCAGGTAGCTCGGCAGTACCCACACAGACATGGCGCTGAGGAAAGAGGTGAGTGTTTTGCATCTTGATCTCACTGCAGGCAGGAGAGCTTTCTTCAAGGCAGCTAAGAGGAGGGTCTCAAACCCCCACAGTCACACACATTCTCCAACCAAGACCAAATCCTTGTCTTCTCCAACAAGGCCATACTTCTTAACAGGGCCTCTCCCTGGGCCAAGCTTTTCCAAACCACCACAAAGGCCATCTGAGGTACCTGTAAAGACCCAGAGAATAAGTGGTGTCTGTTTCATCATTACTCCATATTCTCACCATCATTCCTGGTCTAACATCCTTGTGTAATACGCTGTGAAACCAGTATGCAGTGACAATTTTGGAATTTTGTTTTGTTTTTTGTTTTTTTGTTTGTTTGTTTGTTTGTTTTTTTCGAGGCAGGGTTTCTCTGTGTAGCCCTGGCTGCTCTGGAACTCACTCTGTAGACAAGGCTGGCCTCGAACTCAGAAATCCGCCTGCCTCTGCCTCTCAAGTGCTGGGATTAAAGGCGTGAGCCACCACCGCCCGGCGAATTTTGTTTTTTGTTTTTTTTTAAAGAACACAGAAGTATTATAAGTTAATATTTTCATTTTAATCCGTGGTGTGGCATAAAAGGCTGCTCTGATTATCTACAGTAGCTGACCACGTGTTGATCCATGCTCTAGCATGGGTGCAATGTCGTCTGTTTTAGAATGTTTCTGCAATCATGTAGTGGTCACAATTCTTGTGACTTTTCAGAGGGTATAATAATGTTAGGGCCCTGAAAGTAAGGGCGGTTTGTTGTTTGATTGCTGTTGATCAGTGATCAATATAGTTGGTTGAGGTAGATTTAGTACTCCTTCACAAAGAAGAAAAAAGAAATTAAATACCTTGTTGGCAAAAAAGTTGCCCAAAAGAAATTAATATACCTAATAAATATGAAATGTATACCAATAATGTTAATTGCTTTCCCCTTTATCTCTTTTTTAATCTCATATTTAATATTAGGGGGTTGAAAGAATGTAAAACAAATGGAGAACGGTGGAAGAAAGAATAAGCCACAAAGTGGCAAACACCAGCTACACTAGTGCCATGCTTGCTTTGGTGAGGCACCCCAGAATCAAGGCCGTTTCACTGTCACCACACATTAAGCTTAACCCCCCATGAATGCTGTTGCCTTTACCCAATGTGATCTCTAGACATACTCCTGCTAGTCTCATCCACAGTGTGACAGGACTGGATCTGGTAACAAATCCAGCACTGACTATCTTTGGTGATTTCCCCCATGGGAAAAAAAATACTTGTTAATATCTGAACACTGTAATGTGTAACTCTGGAAGCAAACTGAATGCTACCTTTTCCTGGAGAGCTTTCCCAAGACTCTAATGCACATAGGCCCAAGATTCGGTCCCATAATGCAATGCCTATGCATACTTTTTACTATTTAGAGTCCACAGACACCAGTTAGATTATGTCACCTCAGCATTCCTATGCCAGTGTCTGATGACAGGTTATGCATCATTGGGACAATGAGTTCTGTGGATCTAGGCCCACAAGACCATTTTCGATTCTGTGAGTTTTGGCTCAGTACCTAGTCTTAAGTGAATTTCCTGATGAGTTTTCTATTTAATGAATCTGTATTACTGTGTACCTATTGAGAGCCTTTGCTAAACAGATCAAAACCACACAAAGGTTTTACTTTGCTACCAAGTCTGACTGTGCTTCACGGCACTATCCTCAATACTACGACCTGGTTCATGTCACACAGAATCTGCACTTGGTTTTCTATACTGTACTATGAGTCCGTGTCCCACAACCGCTCTCTGCAGTTTCCTATTCTTTCCTTTGACTGCTCTTCTACTGGCAACCTTTCATGCTACTGTCATCATTCATGTCCAGGCTTTTTCCAGTCACACAAGTGCTGCAATAGATTTTCCTGGTCAGTTCTCCCATGGGAAAAAAAAACTACTTAATGAACAAGGCAAATCTGTATGAACATAACTCTTTCTCCTTACTCTCCAGGACTTCATCCACCATAATATTCCATTACCTCCCATGTTATACCATGGGTGGGCCACTGCTGTGGCCTGGTTCTCTCTCTCTCTCTCCTGCTGCTGATGGCCTATGGCTTGAGCTGCAGGTTAGTCAAAAAGGAGGCAATGTATAAATGAGATATTTTATTATAGGAAAAAGAAAATAGGCCCATCAAGTAGAGAGAAGGAAAGGAGGAGAGATGAAGGAAGAGAGCAAGAAGACAAGACAAGAGAACAAAGAGCAAGAAAGAGAGGAAGAAAGGAGACAAAGTGAAAGAGAGAGCAAGAGAGGGAGGAAGAGGGCAAGAGAGCAAGAGCAAGAGAGGAACAAAGAGCAAGAGATAGAGCAGGTGGACAACCCACCATTTTATTTTATGAGTCATGGCATGCCTTGCTGTGGTCAGATGACTGGGGGTAGGATCCAGGTGGAATGCTGGGAGCTTGGGACATTGTCTGCTTGATAGAGCACATATCTCCTGGGGGGGGGGGCTGCTGTGAGGGGTTGTGACTGAAACAGGAGCCAAAGACTAAGGAATTATAGCTGAGCTCCTTCCGCCCCCTGCAAGTAGAAACTGACCACTGAGGCTCCAGGGCTCAAGGTCAATTACTCGACTGAGTCTAAGCTGCCTGATCAGACCACTGTCCCACAATTCCCCCTTTTTGTTTTTTAAGAGAGAGGTGTCATCAGAATAACTGTCTACTATGTTGGGTGAGGTGGAAGTTATCAGAAGAAATCATGTAGGACAGAGGAATAACACAGTGAAGCCAGAGGGTGAGAATTGAAGGCAAGGCAAGAGATTATAGAATCAATTGTTCCATGGATAATATAGTTTGAGGGTAAAAACATCAGTTTTGAACAGCAATTATTTAATTCTACATAGACATTATGTTTTCCTTACTATCCCATAACTTCCCCCAAGTTCAGCAGCCATTTGCCTTTGGCAAGAGAGTTCATCTGTAGCTAGAAGGTCCGAAGTCTGATGTCTGTCCTCTGTGGGTTCAGCGTGTGTCTAGGGCGCTTTCAGTCAGATGAGGTATCTGGAGGAAGAGTGCTCTGTTGTCTTCAGGCCACAGGAGAAGGCATGGTGTCTGATGGATCTTGTAGCTGCTGATACTGTCCTCCCTTGTGGGGGTAAACCTGTAGAATAATTATGACATAAGAGCAGGACCATAGCAAAAGATTGTCTGCAATGGTTTGTTTGGTGAGATCTTAGAAAGCAAGGATTTGTGAGGGATTTAGTCCTGGAAGGAATCTTTAAAGTCAGCTTTAGGTGGCTAAGGAAGAAAATTCATGTCTCTGGAATAGACAGTAACAGTTTGTCTGTGAAAGGAAACCGGTGGTTAACTAAGGATTGAATGATGGTAATCAGCATAGTTGATTTGACCTGTGGAAGTAGATTAGGTGACTTAAGATCTCTTAAGCAAGTTGAAAACTTTTTGGATTTGCATCATTGATGTTAGGGAGAAAAATAAAGGCAAGACAATTTTGGGTTGAAAAATGAAATGTAGTTATTCCTATAGGAGGCACAAGGGAACAAAACCTCCAGTGCAGCAGTTTTGGCAGGCTTAGATGGGTAGGGTGTGTATGCAGCAAGCAGGCTCTGAATTCCCCTTCTGTTTTTCCGTGAAAAGCAAGAGGTGAAGTACATCCTTGACAAAATTTTAAAGCATAGAGTTTGAGTGACAGGCTTTTAGCCAAATCTGCAGCCTGTTAGCCAGTGAGAGCATGCTGCAAATTAGCTGGCAGGAAGGAGGAGGGAGCAGCAGCAGCTCAGAGCACAGCGGCAGCACTGAGGCCTGGGGGGAGGACCAAAGAGAAGGGAGGAAGGAGGAGCAGCTCAGAGCACAGCAGCAGCAATGAGGCCTGGGGGAGGACCAAAGAGAAGACTGTTGTGCCATTTTGGAGGGACACAATTGAGCTGTGTCACTCAATGTTTTGTTAATTGGTTCTGCCTCTAGTTTATGCCTGCCTTCCACCCAGGCCATACTCCAAGGGTGCGGGGCCACATTTTTCTTTTTCTTGCACACACTAGGGTCACCACTTGTGCTGCTGTGGGCCACCCTACAATGGCAGGGGCTGCTTGCGCGCCCTACTCCCTGCTGCAGTGGCGCAGGTGGCTCATGCTGCCCCACGGAAGTCAAGCAGGCCACCTGAGCTCCTGACATGGTCCCATGGGGAGTCTTGCCCTTCTGGGAGCAGGTGCACTCTCTCTGTGGCCCCACTTGCTGCCCTGCTACCCCAGGGGAACTGGCAAGCTGAGTACGGGCACCCAGGCAGCAGAGGAACGCAGGATTAGGGTAGTGTGACCTTACACTCAGGCCAGAGACGCTGAGCTCTGAGACAGGGAAAGTGTAGACTGTCTATCTGTGCACTTTACCTCTCCTGGGGTGGGGGGCGCGAAGGATTCCCAGCCTCAGGGAGGCAGAGGTAACAAACAGCTGTAGCGGGGAGGGGGTCCATTGGTCTGCAGGAAGAAGCCAGGAGTGTTTACTCCCAGCCACTGGACACCACAGGCACCCCTGGATGCCTCTGGAGCTGGGAACTAAAGGAAACAATGGGGATAGGGAAATGGTAGCAGTGCAGCTCTTCTGTGAGCACAGGTCTAGGGGAAGACTGGTGTTCGGAGATGGCAATAGGGAGCCAGGTTCAGGCTTGTCTATGAAGGAACACCACGTGTAATCTGCACACGCTCCACTAGAAAGTCTTCCATTATGAATGAGTGCATTTGTGGAACTACTCCTGGGGAAACTCACCAGGAAATTGTGTACAGCATTGCATAACTCAAGCAAAGCACAATAGGGTGATGAAAACCCTGGAAGGCAAAGGCCTGTAGATCTCACAACGAAAACCTGGTACATGCACTGCCCATGAAAAATAGGACTGGAAGCAAAGGGATGGCACAGGACACTGGAGACTGGAGAGCCAAATGAAAAACTTAGATTTACAAGCTGCATATTAGGACACAGGCTGGGATTGTGTACATAATATGGATTGGAAAGGTAAAGGGAAGCTATTCAGGGAACAATATTCAGAGTAGTCTGCACCCACAATTATACCTTAGCATATAGGAATATAACATCTTGGTTCTCCAGGAATTCAAGAGACAGTACAAAATGTGTGTGACCAGAAATGACCAAACACAGTGACAATAGCACTGGAAAGGGGGATTCATGAGAGCTCACCAACAAGAGACAATGGATGAGCCAAAGTTATACACATATTTGGAACAGCAAGATTGGGCTTTATTCTGGAAAACTTACCATAGAAAGCAAGGCAGGACCTTCACACTCCACCACTGTGAGAACTAATGTCATGAGTCAAGGAAGAAACCTAGAGGCAGGAACAAAAGCAGACAACACTAAGGAATACAAGATAATGCATTTCATTCAATAAGTATTGCCCTATTGTACAGCCCAGAACCACTTCCCAAACTACTTTAAGAATCATTACTCAAGGGAGCTGTCAACAGGCTTTTCTATAGATCATTTCATGGATGAGTGCACTAAATTGAGGTTCCTACTTCTCAGATGCTTCTAGAATGTGTCAAGTTATCACAACACAGGCCATCATTGTGAGGTTCTATCACACCTGGAAGAAGGATGTGGCAGCATGGTCCACATGATACTGAATCTGATGAAAAAAAAAATGATGCAAGATTCTGTGGCTAAATGAATCCAGACAAACATTCTGAGAGCTTCAAAGACAGGCAATTGAGGTTAGAACAGGAAGTCCAGCAGATAGGTCTGAAAAAGCCCTCTCCTGAAAGCTGAACATAGCAGAATTTAGGTTTGGTTTGGGAATTCTAAACAGGGAAGCCCAGTGCAGCTGCTATGTGACCAGGGATAAGTCTGTGAGTAGGAGATGTCACTGGAGGGCGCTGTTCAAGCTTGCCTTCAAAGTATACCCATGTGTAATCTGTAGATGTTTAGATAGTCCTCCACCAATGGAGATTACTATTATGGACTCATTACTTAGTGAACTCAGCAACAAATTGATTCCAGGAATGAATGAGTGAAGCCAAGAATGGGCGGCAAGGAGGGCACTAGAAGTCCAAGTAGATTCCATCATACACACTGGGTTTGCACCTTGTCCATCCTAAAGAGGACTGGGAATGTAGAAACAGGAAATGAAGCAGGGTCTAGACAATCAATTAAAGAAATTATATGCTAAAGCTCCATGATATGATCAATACAAGGTGTTGTATTCATGGTTTAGACAGGACAGATTCACTGATACTATTCAGGCAAAGATGTTTATAGAAATCTGCATCCACCTTAGGCTTTACAGTGTGTGGGTGGAATGGTATCTTTGTTCTCCAGGATTTCAAAAGAGAGTGCAGAATCTGTGTGACCAGAACTATCCTGGCACAGTGAGTATGCCATGGGAAGGGGAACTTCTGTAGAACTCATCAACAATGGACAATGGCTGAGCTGTATGTCTCTAAATATAGTGAAGCACAGTGGGGATTCATTCTGGGAAAGCTTACCTTAGTAAGCAGTGCAGGAACTTCACTGTTCATTACTGTGAGAATACAGATCAGAGATCCAGTAAGACACTTAGAAGCCAGAAAAGAAGGAGATACTGCTACAACACAGAACCACCTCCCAAATCTTGGTACTCCACAAGACCATGAGAATCGTTACTACAGTTAGCTCTCCATTCCATGCAAGAATGCTCTCAGCCAACTCTACACGGTGTCAAGTTAATACAAAACAAACCGTCATGGTGAGGCTCACATCTGGTAGAAGAATGTGGCAACATGTTACACAGGATTCGAAATCTGATAAAAATATGATGCAAGATTACAAGGTTAATATAATCCAGACGAACATTCTGCGAGTCCCAAAGCCAGGCAATCTGTGTCATAACTGGTACTCCAGCAAATGAGGCTAGAGAACCATGATCTTGAGATGTGTACACTGCTGAATTGGGCTTGCATTTGGGAATACTAAAGAGGGAAGACCAGAGCAGGTTCTTTGTGACCTGCAGGAGGCCTTTGAAAAGGAGATGGCACTTTAGGTCAAGGTTCAGTCTTGCCCATAAAGGATACCAATGTATAATCTGCACAGACTTTGCTAAACTAGACCATTGTTGTTTATACTTGTGGACCTATAACTGTCGTACTTCAGCTTATACAGACTCACACTGAGTTTTGCTAAGACGTATTCACATGGTGTCTGACTGAGGAAAGACCCATGGGAGGACATGTGTTCCTCGGAGGGAGTATAAATACGACTCAACTGACAGAGTCGGGGCCTGCACGACTAGCTTTACAACACACCATTGGTCTTGCAGAATTTGAAAAACAAAGGGATGTATACCATACCATTTACACATATCCAGGGTTTCAATGGACACCTGCTTTTGTGTTCTGAAAAAGCTAACTGTGTAATAACACATTTAGTGGAACTGATGGCACTTTAGGAGAAACCTGCACAAATTAAAGTTGATAATGCTTCCACATATGTACACAATAACTTGAAGCAATTCTTTGCACATTATAAAATAAGACATGTTACTGGTATAACACACAATCCTCCAGAACAAGCAGGTATAGAAAGAGCAAATCACACCTTAAAGGAAATGCTTATCAATCAAAAAGGGAGAATAAAAACCCTCTGGGGCTTTTTTAACTCTCAATTTTCTTAATTTTGATGAAAAAGGAATAACAACAGCTGAACCACATAGGGTTATTAAAAAAAAAAAAAAAAAAACACCCGAGGGACTAAGCCAACCAATATACTATAATGATAGGTTGATATTAGAATGGAAAGCAGCAATAGTTTTAAGATGGGGATGGGATGTGGTTATGTTCATATTTCTACAGGGAATAAAAAAACATGGTTACCTACAAAACTTATAAAGATGAGATCTGACCAGTGATAACCTCTTATCAGCTGAGACAGGAATGTTTCACAATGAACATTGCCCAGGTGATTCAAAGACTTTCTCAGTTACTGCTTTCTCCAAAGTTTGAATGCAAATTAATTTCAAATGGGCTCTCCTGAATGATCAGTCACACAGAGAGTGGATTAACAGAGACACTGGACAATACATAGACAGGACAGGCATTGAAGAGACTAGGTAAACACAGAGACTGGGCAATAAATGCTTCTGCTGGCTTTTTTCAGGCTATCTTTTTCCTTGTTGACCAAAACCGGGAGTTTTTTGCCCCAATTCAGCAGGAAGCAAATATATATAAGACCGTCATCCCAAACACCTAAGCTGGAGTGGGTGACTTTGACAACTGGATGTGTTAGGGCTGTTATCATTTACCGCGGTAGATAGTTTTGCTTAATTATTGTATCCTGATGGAAATTTAAGGTTGTTTTGTAAGTATCATAAATTGATAGAAATTTAAGTTTGTTTTGTTTAATTATTGTATATTAACAGAAAGGTAAAGTCAATTTGTTTGAAATATTGTATATTAATAGAAATTTCTCGTATTTGGTTAGTTATTGGATATTGATAGAAATTTAAGTTTGTTTACTGTATATTAATAGAAATTTAAGTTTTTGTTTAGTTATTGTATATTGATAGGAATGTAATGTCATTTTGTTTGAATAATTCCATATTAGTAGAAATTCATGGTTTCTTAAAATTATTGTATATTGATAAATTTATTTTATATTGATGTAAGTTTAATGTTTTGTTTCATTATTTTATGATAGAAATTTAAAGTTGTTTTTTGAAATGTTATATATTGATATAAATTTAGAGTCATTTTGTTTGAATTATTGTAAATTAAATGATAGAAATTTAAATTTGTTTTAAATTAGTATATATTAATAGATATATAAAGTTTTTATTTAATTATTTTATAATGAAAAATTTAAAGTTTTTTTGAATTATTGTATATTACTAGATATTTAAAGTCATTGTTTGATTTATTGTACATTAATAGAAATTTAAGGTTTTTGTTTAATTATTGGATATTTATAGAAATTTAAAGTCATTTGTTTGAATTATTGCTTATTAATAAAAATTTATGGCTGGGCGGTGGTGGCGCATGCCTTTAATCCCAGCCCTTAGGAGGCAGATGCAGGAGGATTTCTGAGTTCGAGGCCTGCCTGGTCTACAGAGTGAGTTCCAGGACAGCCGGGGCTACACAGAGAAACCCTGTCTCGAAAAACCAAAAAAAATTTTAAAAAATTTGTTTTGTAAATTAATATAAATTTAAAGTCATTTTATTTGAATCATGGTATATTAGTAGAAATTCAAATTCGATTTCTTTAAAGGTTTGTATATTAATAGAAAACTTTTTTTGTTTAGGTATTATATTAACAGAAATTTTATGTTTTTGTTCAATTATTGTGTATTGATAGAAATTTAAAGTCATTTTGTTTGAATTATAGTATGCTAATAGAAATGTAATGTTTTTTAATTATTGCATATTGATAGAAATTTAAAGTTATTTTGTTTTATTGCATATTAATAGAAAATTATGAGTTTTGTTTAATATTGTATATTAATAGAAATTTAAAGTCATTTTGTTTGAATTACTGTGTATTAATAGAAATTTAAAGTCATTTTGTTTGAATTATAGTATATTAATAGAAATTTAATGTCATTTTATTTGAATTACTGTATTTTAATAAAAATTTTAAGTTTTAGTTCAATTACTGTATATTGTTAGAAATTTAAATTCATGTTTTTGAATTATAGTATATTAATAGAAATTTAGTGTTCCTTTAATTATTGTTCATTGATAGAAATTTAAAGTCATTTGTTTGAATTATTACATGTTAATAGAAATTTGTACATTAATATAAATTTGAAGTCACTTTATCTGAATTATTGTAAATTAATAGAAAATTAAAGTCATTTTGCTTAAAGGATTGTATATTAATAGAAATTTAATTTTTGTAAAGTATTGTATATATTTTACAATATTTTAGTTTTTAATGATATAAATTTGGTAGAAATTTGAAGTCATTTTGTTTTAGTTATTGAATATTAATAGAAAGTGTTTTTAATTATTGCATATTGACAGAAATTTAAAGTTGATTTGTTTTATTGCATCTTATTAGAAAATATGTTTTTGTTTAATATTGTATATTACAGAAATCTAAACTAATTTTGTTTGAATTATTGTATATTAATAGAAACTTAAAGTCATTTTGTTTGAATTATTGTATATTAATAGAAATTTAATGACACTTTATTTGAATTATTTCATATTAATAAAAATTTTATATATTAGTTTAATTATCCTGTAGAGATCTAAATTTAAAGTCATTTGTTTGAATTATAGTAGATTAATAGAAATTTAGTGTTCTTTTAATCATTGTATATTGATAGAAATTCAAAGTTGTTTTCTTTGATTTATTGAATATTAATACAAATTTATAGTTTTTGTTTAATATTTTATCTTAATAGAAATTTAAAGTCATTTACTTGAATTATTGCATATTAATAAGAATGTTATGTTTTTGTTTAGTTATTGTATACTGATAGAACTCTAAAGTCATTTTGTTTGAATTGTAGATTAATAGAAATTTAGTGTTTTTTAATTATTTTATAATGATTGAAATTTAGTCATTTTGTTTTATTGTGCATTAATAGATATTTACAGTTATTGTTTAAACTTGTGTATTAATAGAAATTAATTGTTTGAATTATTGTATATTAATAGAAATTTAAGGGTTTTTAAAATTTTTATATATTAATAGAATTTAGGTTTGTTTTCTTTCTTGTATGTTGACAGAAACAAATACATTTTGTTTCAATTACTGTACAATTATAGAAATTTAAGGTTTCTGTTTAATTTTTGTATATTAATAGAAATTGAAAGGTTTTGTTTAATTATTGTATATTGATTGAAATTTAAAGTTTTGTTAGATGTTTTTGAGTATATTGTACATAAGCCACTTAGTTAAGATGTGATGGTTCTTATATTTATTTTTATTGTGTATAGAACATGTTAGAGAAAAGGAAAATTCTGAACTATAAAGGAGAGTATGAAGTGGAAACTTGTGGATTTTTTTGGAAAGTCACTTATGTCTAATGATGTTTAGCTAGGGCACACACTTCAAATGATGTTTGCTAAAGCAAACATGTAAAAGGATGCATGATGTAAAGAGGGACCCAACAGGTGGTAGACAATGCTGGATGGTTTTGATATCTTTTGCCATTTCTTTTTTTTCTCCCCTCTCCCTCCCTCCATTTCTTAATGGCCGTCATTTGTCATGAGGTCATAGAAGGAAACATGCCAACAACCTTCTGGCTACTCTGAGGATGCCTTGCTGCTTCTGCATACCCCAGCCTAATGTCAGAGTGACATCAGACTCACATAGACCTTTGCTTAGATAGGCTCACATGGTGTTTTGCTAAGGAAAGACCCATGGGAGCATATGCGATGCTTGGAGGGAGTATAAATGCTACTCATCTGACAGGGATGGCGCCCTTTACAGCACTTCATTGGTCTCACGTCTTCTTCACAGCTCTTCACTTCATCGAGATGGCAGACACTGCAGAAAACTTCTGGCATTCCTGCTGGTCCTGGTCACTGTGCTGACTCATACCTATTGGACAGAGTCCTGGATGTTTCTAATGGATCATGCCACCACTTCTGATTGGTGTTTTCTATCCTAACACTATTAAGTGGACTGCTGGTATATATCTGACAATGAGGATTAGATTTGTTTCAAAAAAAAAATTTCTGAAAAAGTCCACTTCCCCCATATCCTAATCATTTATTTTCTACTCCCTCTGGTTGGTGGTGGGCTGGAAGGGAGGTTGAAGCATTAAAGAACCCTTATTAAAAGTAGTGTTTGAAAAGTCTAAGACACTTAAAGCTATGAGGCTCTGACAATGCCCGACTAAGACAGAAGTAGAGGCTCACAGCCATCCATTGGACTGAGCACAGGGTCCCCAATGAAGGAGCTAGAGAAAGGACCCAAGGAGCTGAAGGGTTTGCAGCCCCTTAGGACAAACAACAATATGAACTAACTAGTACCCTCAGAGCTCCCAGGGACTAAAACTCCAACCAAAGAGTACACATAGGGGGACTCATTGCTCCAGCAGCATATGTATAGCAGAGGATGGCCAAGTCGGTCATCAATGGGAGGAGAGGCCCTTGGTCCTGTGTAGGTTCTATGCCCCAGTGTAGGGGAATGCCAGGGCCAGTAAACAGGAGGGGGTGGGATGGTGAGCAGGGGGAGGGGGGAGGGAACAGGGGTTTGTTTTAGTTTTTGGATTTCTTTCTTTCTTTCTTTCTTTCTTTCTTTCTTTCTTTTTTTTTTTTTTTGAGGGGAACCTGGGAAAGGAAATATTGTTAATACAGAAAACATCTAATAAAAAAGTAGAAAGAAAAAAAAAGAAAGAAAAGTCTAAGATGAGAATACCACACCAGAAAACTCTGTTAAATGCTGAGTGCATGCAACCAACCAAGGCAGGATGAGGAGGTCACTGGAAGGTAAAGGAGTGTAATTCTAATCACACATATCTGATGAGTAAGTACTCTATCCATCAGAAACAGAACTGGGAGTGTAGAGATGACCAAAGAAGCTGCAGGCTAGGAAAATAATTGAGGACATTGGATACAGAAGATGCGAGATAAGACCTAGGCCTGGCACTATACACGTGGTAAGTAAAGGAGAAATTCAGTGAAGCCATTGGGACGAAGATGTTGTGAGGAATCTGCATCCACAGCTAATCATTAGTGTGTGGAGTAGAAAGGGTATCTTAGGTCTCCAAGGAATTCAACAGAGATAGTGCAGGATCTGCATAACAGGACTATCCTGGCAGAACGATGATGGCACTGGAATTGGAGCTTCTAGAGAGCGCATCATCAAGGGACAATGGCTGGTTTGATTGTCTCCCCATATAGGAACTGCACAGTTGGGCTAAATTCTGTGAAGCTCACCATCTTAAGCCGGGCAACAGTTTCACCATCCATGATTGAGGGAACACAAGTCCAGAGTCAAGGGAGAAACCTAGAAGCAAGAACTGAAAGATCACCAAGGACTATTACATAGTGCAATGCACCACATTGGTATCTCTGTGGGGCAGTGTGGGGCAGTGGTCTGTTCAGGTAACTTAAACTCAGTCAAGTATTTGGCTTTGAGCCCTGGACCCCTGTGGGCAATTTCTGCTTGCAGAGGGCAGAAGAAGCTTGGCCATAACTCCTGAGTCTTTGGTTCCTGTTTCAGCCACAACTCCTCACAGCTGCCCCTGCAGGAGATGTGTGCTCTATCAGACAGACAATGCCCCAAGCTCCCAGCATTCTAGCTGGACCCTACACTCAGTCATCTGACCACAAGCCAAACTTGCCACACCCCATAAAATGTAAGGGGCAGTTTGCCCTCTTCTCACTCTCTCTCTCTCTCACTCTGACTCTCTTGCTCTCTCACTCTGACTCTCTTGCTC
>JADRCD010237108.1:28421-45946 GCA_019843815.1 Montemys delectorum | reverse complement strand
GTGTGTGTGTGTGTGTGTGTGTGTGTGTGTGTGTGTGTATACTTAAAGGTAGCCAGAATACTGTTATCAGAGAGATGAGACAGGGTACATATGATATTCTTTTGTAGTTTCTAATTTTGTACTTCACATTTTATTTCAGGAATAATATACAAAAATCTACAAATCATTTTTGTTTTTAAAAGTAATAGGAACACTCGAGAAGCAATTAAAAAATAGAGTAAGCTTTGATTTGGAGGTTTAGATCAGCAGAGGACTAAGAGCTTCCAGGTTGCTGAAACCTCCCCACTCATAGGCCCTTCTTGAAGGATGTTGACTGTACCTCTTGTTTTAAAGGCATATGCTATTGGCTTGTATCTTCCCATTAGACTTCTCAGTAAGATTCCATCTAAAATATATTTAACTTCTTCTCTGTTTAGAAAGGCCCTCTGTTGCCGGTGACTAAAATTGTTTTATCTCTGGTTTTTGTGGTTCTTCCTAAATGTCACCCAAGTAGTTACGGAAATCCTAGAGCTTATAGTTGGAATCTGCTCAGCAGAAATGGAGTAATTGTGTGGGTCTTCGCATCATTAGCTGTTCTCCTACTTCTGGTACAGGTGGATTTTGGGTGCTACACAGTTCATCAAGCCTTTATTTCTGTCTCCCATGATAAATGTAGAGTCAGTGAACTACTGGAAGACTCTGGGGCTCACTTTACCTTCTCTGCTGTTTGGACAGCCCCTTCACAAGTTCACAAGATAGACAATGACTAGCAATCACATAGCTATTAATGGTATATCATGGAACAGTTATGGTGAGGGCACTGTAGTGGTTTATATATCCTTGGCACAGGGAGTGGCACCTTTAGAGGGTTTGGCCTTGTTGGAGTAGGTGTGTCACTGTGGGACATATTACAATCCTCATCCTAGCTGCCTGGAAGTCAGTATTCTGCTAGCAGCCTTCAGATGAAGATGTAGATCTTTCAGCAATGCCTGTACCATGCCTGCCTAGACTCTGACATGCTCCCACCTTGATGATAATGAACTAAAGTTCTGAACCTGTAAGCCAGCCCTAATTAAATGTTGTCCTTAGAAGAGTAGGCTTAGTCTTGTTGTCTATTCACAGCAGTAAAACCCTAATTAAGACAGATCTTAGTACTAGGAGTGGAGTACTGATGTGATAGGCCTGACCACGCTTTTGTTTGGAAGAATGTAGATTTAGGGACTTTGGATCTGGAAAGCAGTGGAATGCTTTAAATGGGGCTTAATGGACTATCTTAGTTGGAACATGGAATATGTTGTTACTGAGAGTGATTTGAATAGTGCAGACCTGGCCCGAGAGGATTCAGTGGAGAATTTCAATGTATTCCACAGAGACACTTTTGTTCTAGTTTGGTGATGAATGTGACTACTTTTGCCCTTTTCTGCAGAGTCTTCCTGAGGCTAAGGTGAAGACTTCGATCAACTGCGTTGACAGAAAAGTCTCAGGTATGCCCATCATAGACTTTCTTCTATGGTTAAGTCTTATTAAGAGCATTTTTAAAAAGTTTAGCAAACTGAGAAAGGAAATATATAAAATATATGATTTGAGTATTGAAGGGGCACTAAGAAGTAAAATGGAGCAGAATCATGTGTTCAATACTATTAAATTGAATTATTACAGTAGTGATCTTGGGGCAAGAGTCCACTCAGCTACATTTTGATCAATTCGTGATTGTACAAGCCTTTAATGCCAGGAGGCAAAGACAAGCAGATCTCTGAGTTCAAGGCCAGCCTAGAACAAATCAAGTTTTAGGTGAAGAAAAACTTAAATCCAGGCTTGGAGAACCACACATTTAATCCCAGTGCTTAGGAGACAGGCATTCAGTTGAAAGTCAGTCTAGAGAGAAATTTTCAGGACAGCCAAGCAATGAAGGATTCGCAAAAGAAAAACCTGGTGATAATGCAATAGAACAAGAGAGCTATGCTCCAGCTCCAACGAGCATAAGAACTCAGCAGCTTTGGTCTTATGGCTGTGGCTTTTGAGAGACGACTGGGACAAATGATGATGGTTAACTGAAGCTTAAGAGATTAGTAGCGATTAAGAAGACAACAGCATCACTGCGGTGAAATATTCTGGGAAGTGTCCTGTGAGAGCACAAAGAAGCTGTTTTCCAGAGATCGGCAAAGTTGTAGCTCATGCTACTGCTGTCTTGGTAATTTGTAGGGGTCACCCAGGTGGTACTGGTTTTGAAGGCATGAAGGCTTTATGAAGAACAGTTGAGCTTGGCACTGTGAGAGGCTATGGAAGGCCACTAGTGAAGGTGCAGCCCAAGTTGCAGTTGACAGCCCAGGACTGAAGAGATCATGCAAGGAGTTGAGGCTTGGCACCATGGAGAGAGTCTATGAGAGGCTATTGGTAAAGTCTAGCAGCAGCAGAAGACACTAGCATATTGGAGGTGCCAATACTATGGAATGATCACCAAGAACAGGGAGTAGATCAACCTAAGCTTAGAGTGCTACAGAGCGCAAAATTAGAGATGTGATGCAAGCCCTTTGGAACAGCTCAGAAGATCCATGTGTGGATCCCAGACATTGGAACAAGAAGCTGCAACCTTGAATTTGCCTTGGAGGACCCAAGATATTCTAGATGCTAGGGCTGTGGGATATCTGCTGAAGAAAGCTGCTAACAAGGAGTGGAAACAGCCCAGGAGACAGAAGTTTGTGTCAGTCAACAAAGATGAAAAAGGAGTTGGATATCTGAAGACTGCTTTAACATCAGACAGAGATGCAGAGTTTGGACTTTGCCAAGCTGGTTTCCCGACTTGCTTTGCTGATTTTAGTTAAGTGATTGGATGAATCTCAGAAGAGACTTTGAACTTTGGACTTTTAACATTGTTGAGACTGCTATAGATTATGGGACTTTGGAAGTTGGATGAAATTTATTTTGCATTATTGTGTTTAGGTACAGCCCCCCTAGACTCATGTGTTTTAAGAAGCCTATGGGGGTCAGTGAGTGGGATTGTAGTGGTTTGTATATGCTCAGCCCATGGAGTACAAATATTAGAAGGTGTTGTTGTTCCAAAGCAGGGGGCTTGGGCTATAGCCCCGACCTGGCTGAGGCTCTCTCTCTCCCCCTCTCTCTCTCTCTCTCCCCCCCCCCCCGGGGCTAACCTGTTTGCTGAAGGATGCCTTAATTAAAAAGGAGGAAATGTATGAATGAGTTATTTTATTGTAGGAAGGATAGAATATGCTGGTTAAGTAGAGAGAAAGAAAGGAGAGGAAGAACAGAGAGAGAGAAAGGAAGGAGAGGGAGAAAGACATCAAAGTGCAGAGAGGAGAGAGGAGGAGGAGTAAGAGAACAAGAGAGTGAGAGGAAGTAAAAGAGAAGAGTAAGAGTGAGGAGGGAGAAAGAGAACAAGAGAGCAAGAGGAGCCGGGCGTGGTGGCACACGCCTTTAATCCCAGCACTTGGGAGGCAGAGGCAGGCGGATTTCTGAGTTTGAAGCCAACCTGGTCTACAGAGTGAGCTCCAGGACAGCCAGGGCTATACAGAGAAACCATGTCTCGAAAAACAAAACAAAACAAGACAAAACCACAAAAGCAAAACAAAACAAAACAAAACAAAAAGAGAGAGCAAGAGGAAGAGGAAGTAAGAGAACAAGAGGACAAGAGAGTGAGAAGTAAGAGTGAGAGGGGAGAGAAGTAAAAGTAAGAGAGAGTGAGCAGCAAGAGAGTGAGAAGGGGGCAAACCACCCCTTTTATTGTATGGGGCGTGGCATGCCTGGCTTGTGGTCAGATGACTGTGTGTAAGGTCCATCTAGAATGCTGGGAGTTTGAGACATTGTCTGCCTGATAGAGCACACATCTCCTGCAGGGGCAGCTGTGAGGCGTCTGGGCTGAAATCTGAGCCATTGGTCTCAGGAGCTTGTCACCAAACTCCTACCATCCCTTGTGAACAATCCCTTTGCTCAGTGGGTCTCTGGAGTTCCAAGGTGGCCGCTCTACTGGACTCCAGCTGTCAGAACTGCCCACTGCCCCACAGATATGACTCCGTTGGAGTAGGTGTGGCTTTGTTAGAGTAGGTGTGTTACTGTGGGTGTGGGCCTTAAGACCCTCATCCTAGCTGCTTGGAAGCTAGTACTCTACTAGCAGCCTTCAGATGAAGAGATAGTATTCTCAGCTCTGCCTGCACCATGCCTGCCTAGACACTGCCATGTTCCTGCCTTGATGATAATGGACTGAAGCTTTGAACCTGTAAGCCAGCCCCAATTAAATGTTGTCCTTATAAGAGTTGCCTTGGTCATGATGTCTGTTCACAGCAGCAAAACCCTAACTAAGACAGGCACCTAGAGCAATGGTATCAGAGACAGACTAAGATAAAAGAATGAGTAGAGACCACAAGAAACCTGCTGGAACAGGGACACAGGAGCAGATTCTCCTGGAATGATTTTGTTTCTCTGTCACTGGCAGAATCTTAACCAGACACTGCTGTCGTTACTTGACCCAATGGAGCCAGACTTACAGGTCGTTATGTTTAACGAGGTGTGGGTGCTAGACAGAGGTAGCAGAGTAGTTAAGAGAATGTACTGCTCTTGGATAGACCCCTAGTTTTGTTCTCAGCAACTTTGAGTGAGTCTTGTTGGTCAGCCATAGGGTTGGCATAGTAAGCCAGTGTCATGATGTGTAGACCGTTAACATGAAAGGACACAAAGGAGAGACACTCTTGTTACCCAGAAACTGCCTCCTGCCTACCAGACAAAACCTACAAGCCTTAAGTGTACAACTCACTGACAGTCAGGAAACAAATAAAAATTTAAGACATAGTTTCTCTCTCTCAGGAATAGGGATGTGGCTATAGGCAGTCCCTGAGAAAGCACCTGCCCTTTGTGCACATGACTTTAGTTTCAATCCCCAAACACACATACACACATACACAAACACACACATATAAACACACACACACACACACACACACACACACACACACACACACACACATGGGCATATTCACGCTTGCATGCATGTATGGAAGCATTTACACACACACACATGCAAGCACCCATGCACACACACCTACATGCACAAGCACACACATGTATGCACCATGTACACAAATATGTTTATTTAGGGCATTAGAGAGGTGACTAAGAGGGTAAGAGAATGTAATGTTCTTTCAGAGGACCCTAATTTGGTTACCAGCACCAACATCAGGCTGCTCACAATACCTGTAAATCCAGCTCCAGAGGAACTGACAACCCCTTCTGGCTTTGATGCAGTTGAAGATGGAGGATTAGGAAATGAGTTCTCAGATATATTGGGGAAGTATAAAGTGATAGGACATTTTGAAGGATGATGTGACACGTGACAATTAAAATAACTATTAAAGTGATAGTATTTGTAGCTACTGAACTGTTCAGAATTTATACTATACAAATATTTATACGGGTTTACCAGGATAAGTACATAAAATGCTCTTATGCTAGTAAAGAAGAGGATAGACGTGGGAAATGGATGGAAGGATAAAGAGAATCAATGTTTCTAAAGCGTTTGCATTAGTCAGGGTTCTCTAAAGGAACAGAACTGATTGAGGGTGTTTATATGTGTACATGCATATATGAACAGCATGTATAGATTAACTTATAAGGTATAATCTGGGTAATTCAACAACAACTTTCTCATGGTGAAGAGGCAGAGAATCTGGTAATTTCTCAGTCCACAAGGCTGGATGTCTCAACAGTCCCAATCTCTCACTAAAGGCCTGGAAGATTCCTGGAGAGATGTTGGTCTTCATTCTACATTGGATCTCCAATGATCCTGCCTCTAATATCAAAATTGGAATGTTGCAGCAAAATAATTGGTGGAACCACCAGCTAGAGTGAAGATAAGAAGCAGACAATAGACAAAATTTCTTCTGCATTGTTTCACTGTATTGGCACCATAAGGTGCCACTCACAAGTCAGATGAACTTTCTTGTTTCAAATCATCTGATCAATAAAGTGGGTCAGGAGAGATTGTTATCAGTTAAGTCTACTGGCTGCTGTTCTAGAGAGCCTGGGTTCAATTTGAAACACCCACACAGCAGCTCACAGTTAACTGTAACTCCAGGCCCAGGGAATTTGAAGTCTTCTTTTGGCTTCTGCAGGCACTTCATGTGCACATCTTCATTTAAAGCATCCATATACATAATATGAAAAATGAATGCTATTTTTATTGAAAAAGCCTCATCTAGGGATAGTGGCATAGACCTTTAACCCCAGGACCAAAGAAGGAGAGCAAGGAGGACCTCTGGGTTTGAGGCCAGCGCATTCTGCATAGTCTGTCCTAGTAGAGCCAAAGCTACCCAGAGAAACTCTGTCTTAAAGAAAAGGAAAGAGAGAAAGGAAGGAAGGAAGGGAGGAAGGGAAGAAGGAAGGAAGGAAGGAAGAGAGGGAGGAAAGAAGGAAGGAAGGAAGGAAGAAAGGAAGGGAGGAAATGTGGGGCAGTGGGCAGTTCTGACAGTCAGAGTCTAGTAGAGCGTCCACCTTAGCTCTCCAGAGACCCACTGAGCAAAGGAAATTTGTTCATAAGGCACAGTAGGAGTTCAGCGATAGCTACTGAGACCAATGGCTCAGATTTCAGCCCAAATCCCCCACAATGGCTCCAGCAGGAGAGGTGTGTAATATTGGTCCAGCCCTCTTACACGCAGATAAAGATTCTCAGCCCAAACCAATGAGAGATAACTGCTGCCGAAATCTGAATGACCCCCAAAACTATGTATATGTATGATATCCAGGGAAGTAAAGCATGTGAAAGATCTACTCCGTGGTCTGAGCTTTTTGTTCTTAGAGCTGTATCACTTGTGAAGAGATTTGCTCTCCCAAAAATGCGGCCTGAAGCTGCGCCACACGCCTCATGGGCTAGTCGGCCTGTCAGCCCAGCCTGACCTGACTCAGTACAGGGCCTTGCGGAGAAACAGAGCAGCCTGGAAGACATGGCAGAGACGGCCCCATCCGTGCTTGCTCCATTCCATTCGCAAGGGCTCCTTCACCAAGCTGGACCAGAGAGCTCCATGGGAAACCTCGGGCAATAAGACAAACAAGGAAAGAAGGAAGGAAGGAAGGAAAGAAGGAAGGAAGGAAGGAAGGAAGGAGGGAAGGAAGGAAAGAAGGAAGGAAAGAAGGAAGGAAAGAAGGAAGGAAAGAAGGAAGGGAGACTTTCACAGGAAAGGAATGCCCAATAACTTGCATTTTAACTAATTCCAGATCCAGTGAGGTTGAAAATTCATGTTAGTCATTATAAAATAAACAACTACCTGTTTGTAGTAATAAAGACGTTGATTTATAGGATTTAAAAGCAAAGCAAGAATCAAGTATCATAAGATGGTCCAATGTTTGCATCCCAATAGCAGAACAACTGTCTTATGTGAGAACTGCTGAGCCCTGGTCCAAACATTCCCTCCAAGAAGTATGTGATATTATTGAATTAATAGTATTATTCAATGAAATTATATGATGACTTTTTCTTTCTATCCCTCCTTTCTTTCTTTTTCTTTTTCTTTTTTCTTTTCTTTTTTTTTTCTTTTTTTTTTTTTTTTTTGACTTTCTGAGCCTGAGTCACCTTGCTAATATATTTTCCAGGTCCCTCCACTTTCCTGTATGTTTTATCATTTCATTTTCTTTATGGGAGCAATGAATTCCATTGTAGGTTGGACCATATTTTCTTTATCCACCCATCAGTTGATGGAAATTTAGGCTCATTTCATTTCCTTTATCTTATGAATAGAGAAGCAATAAATATCTCTGTACTCAATCCACTGTTGGAATATGTTTGTATTTGCTCCAACTTAGTATCGATTACTGTAACCTAAAATATTCATGGTTAAAAGACAGGTCTAGTCAAAGCAGGATAGTAAGTTGGGAAACTTGGTAACACAAAAGGGACAGAGCTTCTGATTCCAGGATCTGGTTGAAAATTCTTATCAGGTGAGAATCAGGAATTTAACACAATCAGAAGCAATGCTTAAAGACCTTAGTTCCAATTATAAACTGCAGTTTTCTAGGAATCACAAATACATAATCAAAGAAAAGAATTTTCCCAGAAACATATATCAAGCATAGTAGCTCCTACTTCTACTTTATCATCTGTTATTGATACCTACATACACAACACCTCCTGATCCACCCTATAAAATTATTTATCCAATAAGGCCAGGGGGAGTTTAATAAGGATTCTCTGTTATAATTTCAGAGTCACCAACAGAATATAAATACTAATGCTAATGATTGACTAAGACTCTCCTAAGACAAACCCATATCCAAATATATATGCTTTTCTTATTCTTTCCTCAATCATTTTGTTTGTTTCAATAATTTCTTAATCACTATGCTTAAAATCTATTGTTAATAAATTGCGATTTTCATTGAAAAGTCAAAAATAATTGTGTACATGTCAAGGAGTGATGTAGATTGGCTATATGGTAATTCTATATTTTCATTTGTTTTTTAAGAAACTTGCACATTGCTTTTCCCAGTAAAGCACCAGTTTACATTCCCATTATAACTTGCTCTTTCCACACTCCCTTGACCACATTGTTTTGTCATTTGTTTTCTTGACTGCATGAGTTAGGATTTAAATTTGTATTTCTCTCATGACTAAAGAAATTAAACACATTTAAAAACATTTATCAGCCATTTTTTGTTTCTTCTGACAACTCTCTGTTCAGTCATTTCATTCATTTATCATTGGGCAATTTTCTTGATTTTTAGTGTCATGAATTCTTAGTAAGTCTGAATATTCATTCTCTGCCACATATTGTACTGGCAATTTTTTTTCCTATTTTGTAGTCATATCTTCATTCAATAAACTATCTCCTTTATGGTTCTGAAGATTCGTAATTTCATGAGGTCTCTTTGGTTGATTTTTGGTAATATGTCCCGAGTAACTAAATTTATATTCAGAAAGCACTTTCCTATTCCTAGACCTTGAATTATTTTGTCTAATTTTTCCTCTCACAGATTCAGAGTTACATGAATTTTGTTGCTATTGTTGTTTTCTTCTCTTTTTGATTTCCCAAGACACAAGTTCCTCTGTGTAGCCCTGGCAGTCCTAGAACTTGTTCTGTATCTCAGGCTTGCCATGAATTCAGATGTCCATCTCACTCTGCTTCCTGAGTTCTAAGATCAAAGGTGTGCATCTCCATGCCTGGATCAGAGCTTCAAGCCTCACATTATGGTGCTTGATTTATTTGTAGTTAATTTTTGTAAATTTTAATAATAAAGGCAATTGATAATATCTTCATCAATATATAAAAACCATGTGTGCTATCCCTTACATTTATAGATCTGTTCTCGTTTTTTTCCACATGAAATCATAGGCCCATCATATAAAGTACCAAAATAATGATAATTTATTTTATGTTCATAATGTCTTCTTTCATTACTTAGCTAACTATACAGTGTTGGTGAAAATATATCATATATCTTAGGGGGAATATACAAGCACTAATTTACTAATCCTTCACAATACCTAACAAAAGCTTATAAACATTTTTGCTTTTACCAACAGATAAGTAAATATATTCTTCACACATCAACAAGGAAGCCTCTCTTTACAGCAGGCAGATACAGAAAAAACAAGAAATCAAAATACATACAAATAGCATTTTACATAATGAGAATGTTATGTTTATGTATTTAGAAGGTTATATTTATGTATTATGTACATATATAAGAACATTTATATATTTATTATGTAGTATTATGTATTCTTATATTATGAATACATAAATTTTATTTATTTAAGTATTTATATGTGTATGTTCAAAAGAGCACTGGTTATTCTTTCAAAGAAACTAGATACAATTCTTAGCATTCACATGGTGGCTCTCAACACTCTACAATTTTGGTTCCAGGGCATACATATATATATATGAAGGCAAATCATCTATATACACAAAATAATGTATTTCTTTTAAGATACACTTAAACTGGTCTACCTGCCTTTACTTCCAGAGTTCTGGGATTACAGATGTATGCCACTAGGCTGGGTTTATGTCACACTGGAGATTAAATTCACGACTTTGTGCATGCTTGGTAAGTGCCCTACATTTTTCAGGTTCTGTTTCATATATTTTATATAACTAATAGATTTTAGGTACAACATAATGGCCTTCATATCTGTAGTGGCTATTCCTGGTTGTCAACTTGACTACATCTGAAATGAATTACAATCCAGAATTAGAAGGCTCACCTGTGGCCCTAATCTGGAGGCTGAGAGATACAAGTTTCTGACCTGAATCTTGGCATGGAGACCTTGAGAAATAGTGGCTACGAATCTCATAAGATTAACATAGAAAGCTCTGAGTTCAAGGTCATCTGGGGTTAAAGGTGTGGTGGCACACACCTTTAACCTGGGCCACACTTTTTGCTGGAGACGTATATAAAGACATTGAAAGAAGAAAAGCTCTCTCTCTGTTTCGCCTGCTTGCCTTGTGGGACTGAGCAATTGCTGGATCCTTGGACTTCCATTCACAGCTGCTGCCGCGACTGTTGTTGGGAGTTGATTGTTGGGAGTTAGACTACAAACTGTAAGTCATCAATAAATCCCTTTACTACATAGAGACTAAGTTCTGTGACTCTAGAAAAACCCTAACTAAGACATATTGGTACCCGGAGTGGTTCTAAGGAAATAGTTCCACTCACTATCACTCCTAGTGACCCTCTAGAAAAATTTTTGCTTCCTGTCCCCACAACTCTAGGTTCTGCTGGCCTAGAAGTTTTGGTTCCAGAGGGTGGAGTTCTCCTACCAGGAGCCACAACAAACATTCCATTAAACTGGAAGCTCAGACTTCCCCCTGGTCATTTTGGGCTTTTAATGCCCCTAAACCAACAGGCTAAGAAGAGAATAACAGTATTAGGAAGAGTGATAGATCCAGATTACCATGGAGAAATTGGATTGCCTCTTCACAATGGAGGTAAGCAAGATTATGTCTGGAGTGCAAGAAATCCTTTAGGGCGTCTCTTAGTACTTCCATGTCCTGTGATTAAGGTCAATGAAAAATTACAACAGCCTAATCCAAGCAAGATGACAAAGGATGCAGACCCATCAGGAATGAAGATATGGGTCAATCCTCCAGAAAAAGAACCAAGACCTGCTGAGGTACTTGCTGAGGGGGAAGGAAATACAAAATGGGTAATAAAAAAAGATAGTTATAAATACCAGCTAAGGCCACGTAATCAGTTACAAAAACAAAGATTATAAGTAATATAAATGCTTCTGTCTTATTTTGTTAAGAATACACTTTTCTTCCAATTTCTTTAACATCAATTGGTATTTAAGTTGAGACGCTTAAAAATGTTCCCAAGGGACATTATAAGTTTATAAATGCGTTTGCGATTATACGAGGAATAGTTATATCATGTTAGGCGTACTCATAATTTTATTATTGTTTCATGTGGACATGGAATATTATTTGTGTCAAGTTGACAAGGGGTAGATTGTAGTGGCTATTCCTGGTTGTCAACTTGACTACATCTGAAATGAATTACAATCCAGAATTAGAAGGCTCACCTGTGGCCCTAATCCAGAGGCTGAGAGATACAAGTTTCTGACCTGAATCTTGGCATGGAGACCTTGAGAAATAGTGGCTACGAATCCCATAAGATTAACATAGAAAGCTCTGAGTTCAAGGTCATCCGGGGTTAAAGGTGTGGTGGCATACACCTTTAACCTGGGCCACACTTTTTGCTGGAGACGTATATAAAGACATTGAAAGAAGAAAAGCTCTCTCTCTGCTTCGCCTGCTTGCCTTGTGGGACTGAGCAATTGCTGGATCCTTGGACTTCCATTCACAGCTGCTGCCGCGACTGTTGTTGGGAGTTGATTGTTGGGAGTTAGACTACAAACTGTAAGTCATCAATAAATCCCTTTACTACATAGAGACTAAGTTCTGTGACTCTAGAAAAACCCTAACTAAGACAATATCCCATTTACCATACTTGAAGAAACTATTAGCCAGGGGTGGCAGCATACACATTTAGACTCAGAATTCAGGAGGCAGAGGCAAGTGAATCTATGTGACATTGAGATCAGTCTGGTCTACAGAGGGAAAGCCAGGATTTTCAGACCTAAAAATTTATTCTTGGGGGCTGGAGAGATGGCTCAGCTATTAAGAGTCTCTTAACCGCTCTTCCAGAGATCCTGAGTTCAATTCCTAGCAACCACATGGTGGCTCACAACCATCTGTAATGGGATCCAATGCCCTCTTCTGGTGTGTCTGAAGACAGCTACAGTGTACTCACATACATGAAATAAATAAATGATTATTTAAAAAAAATTTACTCTTGTTTCAAAAAAAAAGAAAGCTTTTTCTGAACTTATTTTAATATTTTTATACTTGAGCTCAGATTTTACAAGCAAAAATTTGTTCTGTGCATTTTAAAAAATATTCTTAACTTTTAACAAGATTACAGATTTGAATAATTAGGTATAGTTCCAACTAATTTTACCTGCACTATTAACACATCTCTGTGATGATAAAACACATTATTTTTAACCATTGAGAATCTGGACTCCTGTGACAGGAAGGCGTGAATGAATTATTATTACTGATGTTATGGTGTGCTTACAGCATGTCTTTCCTCTGAGAGGCCCAAGATACAGCTGATTGAGAAAGAACCAGATACTTACACTCAACCATTGGACTGAAGTCGGGGACCTCTGTGGTTCAAATAGGGAAAGGATTCCAGAAGATGAGGAGGAGGGCCATCCCACAGGAAGACTAGAAGTTGCAACTAACCGAGACCCCTGAGATCTCTCAGACACTGAGCCACCAACCATGCAGCCTACACAAGGCAGTCCAAGGCCTTGACACTTATACAGTAGAGGACTGCCAAGTCTGGCCTCAGTGAGATGAGACAAAGCTAAACCTCAAGATAGCTGAGGCACCTTGGAGTGGAGAAGCCTGGCAGAGGGGTATCTATCCCTTTGGAGACAGGGGGAAAACAGATGAGATGAGAAAATGCAGGAGGGCGGACCCGGAGAGGAGGAGTGAGTTGATTGTAAAAAATAAAAGTAATAATACTTTTTAAAAAAGGACATCATAAAGTTTGAGATAAATGGATTGAATTAGAAAATATCATCATGAATGAGGTAACCCAGAGATTAATGGACAATGATGGTATGTACTCACTTATAAGTGGATATTAGCCATAAATTATAGTACCTGCGCTACATTCCAATGACTAAACAGTAAGGAAGGCCCAAGATAGGATGCTTGAATCTCATTTAGAAGGGAGGAGTAAAATAGGCACAGTGTTTTAATTATTATGTATTTAGGGGACTACTTTTCCGGTTCAGTGTATGTTGTGTTCAATTTCCTTCTTGTACCTTACTAGTCGTGACCTAGGAAATTTTTCTTCTATGCTTTTCTTACAAATATTTTCTGGAACATCTTCCTTACAGTCTCCAAATATGCCCTGGTCCTACACCCAGAGACAGCCTGAGTCCCGGGGAGTCTGCTATAACAGAGGCCACTGGTGAGAAACCCCTCTCCAATACCTGCCATCGCTGGGACTACTATGGAAGCCAACTGTAGCAGGATCTTTCTGCTCTGCCTACAGAGACACATCTTCCTTCTGGTCTATAACTCTTCCCACGTCAGATTGTGTGCTCCAGGTTTCCTCCCACAACCAGAGGCAACCTGTCTCCCCAGGAAGTAGTGTGTGTAACCAGAGTCACAGGATACCTGCCATAACCAGTGACACAGGAGGCCTGCCCTAAATAGGGCAACAGAAGGGTCCCCCTTACTAGAGACAGCACACCTGCTCTACCCGACTTCACAGAGGTGCACCTTGTTACAAGGAGGTACAGGCTCAAGTCGAAGACAAAAAGCACAGTTAACAACAGAGATAGCAAGGTGGCAAGAGACAAGCACCTGTACATAAGCAACAGAAACCAATGCCATGTGGCACCATAATGACCCAGTTCTCCCACCACAGCAAGCCCTGTATACTCTAGCACACCTGAAAAGCTAGAGTCTGAGGTAAAATACTATCTCACGAAGATGATAGTGGACTTTCATTAGAAGATAAATAACATGCTTAAAAAAACACAAGAGGACTTCCAGTCTCCATCTGCGCTCCAAAGCTAAGTCTGTCCCATATTCCTCCATACCCAAATCCTGCCCAGGGAGAGCTGAACTCCCCAGGAATGCTGACATACCTAAGATTACAGGCTCACAGACACACAAGAAGAACAAGCTCCAGTCAGCAACAGCAAGAGCGAGTAACACCAGAGATAACCAGATGGCTAGAGGCAAGCACAAGAACCTGAGAAACTGAAACCAAGGCTTACAGTAATCTGTAACTCCAGTCCCAGGGTATTTGATGTCTTCTTTAGGATTCTTCAGGCACTGTATGCACATACCCTCATTTAAAGCTTCCATATGCATAATTTAAAATAAAAATTATTTTTATTGAAAAAGCCTCGTCTAGGGATAGTGGCACAGACCTTTAACTCCAGACCCAAGAGGGAAAGAAAGAAGGATTCCGGGATTTGAGGCCATCCACTTCTACATAATCTGTCCCATTATGGCTAGGGCTTCATAGAGGAACCTTGTCTTGAAAAAAAAGGAAAGAAAGAAAGAAAGAAGAAAAGAAAGGAAGAAAGAAAGGAAGAAAGAAGGAAGAAAGGAAGGAAGAAGGAAGGAAGAAGGAAGGAAGAAGGAAGGAAATCTTTCACAGGAAAGAAATGACCATTAACTTGCATTTTAGTTAATTGTTTTCTATTTCTTTCACTCTCTACTTTTTTCTTCCTTCCTTCCTTCCTTCCTTCCTTCCTTCCTTCCTTTCTTTCTCTCTTTCTTTCTCTTTTGTCTTCCTTCCTTCTTTCCTTCCTTCCTTTTTCCCTGTGATAAGGACATTCTGTGTAGCCCAGGCTGGCTTCAAATACATTATTCTATTGCTATAGACTAAACATGCTAGGATAACGGACAAGAGCTACCATACCTGGTATGCTCTCTTATTCTGCTTTCATTATTTGTCTAAATTTTATGTAATGAGCATGTACTAATTTTGAACACTAAGTCTATTTTTCCAAAAATTGTGCAGTGAACAGGATTTTATATCATTCAATACACCTAGTCATTCTTACATACATGTACATATATAAAAATAGAAAAAGAGTATGCACGTACAAGAGAGAACGTGAAATATTTGACTTTCTGAGCCTGAATCACCTCACTTACTATAATTTCCAAGTCCCTCCACTTTCCTGTACATTTTACCATTTCATTTTCTCTATGGGTGTAATGAATTCCATTATGGGTTGGACCATATTTTCTTTATCCACCCATCAGCTGATGGAAATTTGAGCTCATTCCAATTCCTAGACTCCATCTACTGTTGGAATATCATAGTATTTGCTCCAACTTAGTATCTATCACTGTGACCTACAATAGCTGTAGTTAACAGACATGTCTAGTCAAAGCAGGATAGTAAGTTGGGGACACGTGGTAACACAGAAAGGAACAGAGCTTCTGATTCCAGTGTCTGGTTGAAAATTAATACCAGCTGAGAATCAGGAGTTTAACACAATTAGAGACAATATTTAAAGGCCTCACTCCAATTATAATCCTGCAGTTTTCTAAGAATCTAACCACAAATACCCAATAGAGGAAAAGCATTTTCCCCTGAACCACGTGTCAATCATAGCAGATCCTGCTTCTAACTTATCTATTTTTCCTACCTACCTACACATACACACACACATACAACACCTCCTGACCCACCCTATATACAATTATTTATTCAACAAGGCCAGGGGGAGTTTATTATTAAGCACTCTCTGAGTTTTAATTCAGAGCCACCAACAGGATATAAATACTATTACTAAGGCTTGATTGTCTTTTTAGACAAGCCCATATCCAAATATATAGGTTTTACTTATTCTTTCCTCAATGATTTTGTTGATTTCAACAATTTCATAATCACTGTGCTAAAAATCTATGTTAATTAACTATGAGTTTTGTTGAAAAGTCAAAAGTATCTGTGTACATGTCAAGGAGTGATATAGCTTGGCCATATGGTAATTCTATATTTTCACTTGGTTCCTAGGAACTTGCACATTGATTTGGCTAGTAAAGCATCCGTTTACATTCCCACAATCACTTCCACTTGCCACACTCCCGTGACCACATCCTTTCATCATATGTTTTCTTGACTATGTGAGTTGGGATTTGCGTTTTCCCAATGACTAGTCAGAATGGCTAAAATCAAAATCTCACGTGACAGAAGATGCTAGCAAGGATATGGAGAAAGAGGAACACTCCTCCATTGCTGATACAACCCCCTCTAGATATAAGTTTGGTGGTTCCTCAGGAAATGGGACATAGTATTACCAGAGGACCCAGCTATACTACTCCTGGGCATATACCTAGAAGATGCTCCCACATGTAATGAGGACACATGTTTCACTATGTTCATAGCAGCATTATGTATAATAGCCAGAAACTGAAAACAACCCAGATGTTCTGGGTTGATACAGGAAATGTGGCACATTTACACAATGGAATACTACCCAGCTATTAAATATGATGAATTCCTGAAATTCTTAGGCAAAGGGATAGAATTAGAAAATATCATCCTGAGGGAGGTAACCCAATCACAATGAACGCACATGTTATGCACTCACTGATAAGTGTATATTAGCCCCAAAGCTCCAAATAACCAGGATACAATTCACAGACCACATGAACCTCAATAAGAAGGAAGACCAAAGTGTGGGTGCTTTGGTCCTTCTTAGAAGGAGAACAAAATACTCACAGGAGCCAATATGAAGATAAAGTGTAGAGCAAAGACTAAAGCAAAGGCCACCCAGAGACTGGCCCACCTGGGGATTCATCCCATATATAGTTACCAAACACACTCACTATTGTGGATGCCAAGAAGTGCATGCTGAAAGGAGCCTGATATGGGCTGGCTCCTGAGAGGCCCTGGCAGAGCCTTATAGTTACAGAGGCAGATGTTAGCAGCCAACAATTGGACTAAGCGTGGGGACCCTAATAGAAGACTTAGAGAAGGGACTGAAGGAGTTGAAGGGGTTTGCAACCCCATGGGAAGAACAACAATATCAACCAACCAGACTCCCAAGAACTCCCAGGGACTAAGCCATCAACAAAGGAGTACACATGGTTCCAACTGCATATGTAGTAGAGGGTGATCTTGCCATGCATCAATGGAAGGAGAGGTGCATGGTCCTATGAAGCCTCAATAAATGCCCTAGTGTAGGGTAATCAATTGTGAAAGGAAGGAGGGAAGGAGGGAAGGAAGGAAGGAAGGAAGGAAGGAAGGAAAGGAGGGAGGGAAGGAGGGAGGGAAGAAAGGAGGGAAGGAAGGAGGAAAGGAAGGAGGGAAGGAAGGAGGAAAGGAAGGAGGGAAGGAGGGAAGGAAGGAAGGAAGGGAGGGAGGGAAGAAAGGAAGGAAGGAAGGAAGGAAGGGAAGAAAGGAGGGAAGGAAGGAGGAAAGGAAGGAGGAAAGGAAGGAGGGAAGGAAGGAAGGAAGAAAGGGAGAAAGGAGGGAAGGAAGGAGGAAAG
>JADRCD010237108.1:0-10682 GCA_019843815.1 Montemys delectorum | reverse complement strand
TCTTCCTGACTCTGTGGTGCCCACACTTCTCTTCCTGACTCTGTGGTACCCACACTTCTCTTCCTGACTCTGTGGTGCCCACACTTCTCTTCCTGACTCTGTGGTGCCCACACTTCTCTTCCTGACTCTGTGGTGCCCACGTTTCTCTTCCTGACTCTGTGGTACCCACGTTTCTCTTCCTGACTCTGTGGTACCCACACTTCTCTTCCTGACTCTGTGGTGCCCACGTTTCTCTTCCTGACTCTGTGGTGCCCAGACTGTTATGCTCCTTTTGGCTTCAGACACTATGCTCTTCTAGTGCGGGTGACCCCAGCAGCATCCATATTTACACACAGTTACAGAGCAGCCTCACATGTGCCCAGGGCTTCAGCTCCCAGCAGCCTTCACTTGACTGCCAAGTTTAGTCTCTAGCACTGCACCCTCTGCCGTGAGCACCACTGCTGTTCTTGTAGACACTGAATATTTAGCAAATCCAAACTACCCCTGCCCTAACTCCCCCCTCCTCCATCTGCCTTTGCTCTTCAAAGATAGTCATTTCAGGATGCCCACTGTCTGTTGATGGTGAATTTCCATTGTCAATGTGACTGGACCAAGAAACATCAGTGTACTAATGAATGGAACTTTGGGTGTATCTTCGAAGGCTTTTCCAGAGAGATGAGCTGAGAAGTAGGCAGACCCGATCTCAGCATGGATAGCATATCTCACAAGCTGCATCCTGGACTGGCTAAAGATGGAGGAAAGAGAAAACACACAGACCCAAATTCACTGTCTCTTTATGTGCTGCCTGGTCTGCTGAGGTGGGAACAGGAAGGAGGTCCTCTGCTGACATCTGCTTTCCTTGCTGTGATGGTCTGTCTGTTCCCTGAAGTGTGAGACAGATAAACCCTTTTCTTTCTTTCTTTCTTTTTTTTTTTTTTTCCGAGACAGGGTTTCTCTGTGTAGCCCTGGCTGCCCTGGAACTCACTCTGTAGACCAGTCTGGCCTCAAACTCAGAAATCCGCCTGCCTCTGCCTCCCAAGTGCTGGGATTGAAGGCATGCGCCATCATCGCCCGGCTACCCTTCTCTTCTTAAGTTGCTTCTACCTGGTATTTTGTCATAGCAATGAGAACAGTAACAAACACATCCTCAAGATTATTCCCAACTGTAGCAGAATTCCCTAGACTATATGATAGGTTATAATAGCATTCCTTGTTCACAGTTCAGAAGTGAGGAAGACCATGAGCGAGCCAGTGCGTTCATTCGGTGAGGGCTTGAGCTGGGCTCCAGAGACCGTATCTCTGAGAAGGGAACGGGCCTTTCTGCAGCCTTTCTGTAAGAAGGGTGTTACTCCTGTTCTCAGTGCTCCACTCACGTCTAATCACCCACTGAAAGCCTCCACTCACGACCACACTGGGAATCACATTCCAGCAGATGTGCTGTGAGCGGTACACCACCTTTCCCCACAGCAGCTTACCCAGAGGATCCCTGAGGTCTGTGATTGTTGTGTCCGTCTGTCCATCCTGATGCATCCCACTCCTAGGCCTTTCTCCTCTTCAGCCAGCCTGCTTTATCCTGTTGTGATTATTTTGAAACAGAACCAAATATGATCTTTTCTTTCTTAAAACACCTTTGTTGGCTTCTCCCATGTGCAGGATTAGATCCCAGCGTCCATGTGTACGAGGGCTGCTCTCTTTAACCTCACTCCTGCTCCTGTGTTCTCTCCTCTCCAGCCACGCTGGATGACTCTGCACTTGCTCTGCTTTTTGTTTGCAGGCCTTGGTTCGCTCTGCCGTCCTCTTGATGCCCTCTGTCTTCATTCCAGGTTAACTTCTGCTCTACTCTGTCCTAGGAGCAGCCTCCACACCCTCAGTTCTCTAGGTTAGATCTCTGTGCTGGTGAAATCACTTCAGAGCGCTTAGCATAGAAAAGGCCCTGAGCTCTGCACTTTATAATCTTACCTGACTGCTAAATAGCTTCCATCCATTATGATGATGACGGAACTGAGATAGCAAGAAGCACTTGTAAGTGGCATGTGGCGTGTGGTACGTGGTGTGACGTGTAGCCCAAACCACCTGTTGTCATGCAGCACAAGAGCTTTCACTTCCTCTGGCAGGAAGGTAACCTTTTTTCTTTTTTTTAAAAATTTTCATTTTATCTATATGCATGATTGTTTTGCCTGTATGCATATCTGTGCATCACATCATGCCTGGTGCCCATGGAGGTCAAAGAGAGTTCAGATTTTCTGGTACTGGAGTTACAGATGATTGTGAGCCACCATGTGGTTGCTGGGAATTGAACCCAGGTCCTCTTGAAGATCAGTCAGTGCTTGTAACCACTGAGCCATCTTTACAGCTCCTATTTTTACATATTTCTACCTTTTTATTGTTTTTGAGATAGGTTCTGGCTATGTAGCCCTGGCTGTCCTGAAACTCACTCTGTAGACCAGGCTGGCATCAAACTCAGAGATCCAACTGCCTCTGCCTCCCTACTGCTGGGATTAAAGGTGGCTGGTCACGACTTCTTACTGGGAATCTGTGTTGATCCACAACAGATACTCAGTTGTATAGGATAGCATAGTACATCTTGGAATGCTGATCTAATTGAAGTTTGGGGATATCTATTAATATCTTAATGAAGAGTTGAAAAACTAAGATAAAAGCCTGGGGAGATGGCTCAGTACTTTAGCACCAAATGTGGGGACTGGTGAATCCTGGCAGCCTAGTGTGGTCTCAGAAAGCAAAGACCTTGGTCTCAGACCAAGGAGGCTAGGAAGATAAGGCACATCCTTAGGAGGTTCTGGGTTTGAGTGAGAGATCATGCCTAGCTGAATAAAGGTGGAGGAGCCAACCCATTGAGGGTGATTTCCAACATCAGGTGTGCCCATAGCAACTTCACACATGGGTACCAAACATATGCAAGCATGTGCACCTACACACATACCCATCACACACAAACTGGGGGTGGGGGGAAGGAAATCTAAGATAAAGTGCAATCCTAATGCTGAAGCTTTATAATGAGTTCGTTTCCTTCAGTGGCTGCAGCAGTCCCATATCCATTTCTTCAGAGCAGAGAACGTAAAGACCGTCTTCAGAGGTGGTGAGATCTCACAGGAAAGTATTCCCTAGGGCTGGGTAGTGTTGTGCTCTGGCACTTGGTAAAGAGGGCCACCTAAGGCTCAGGACATAGTGGCCCTGTGGTTAGGACTGGGGCTAGAGGGAAACAGCTCAGAGAGGCTGGCCTTTCTCTATAGTGGGACCAGGGAAGGTGGAGTGGGAAGAGGTAGGTAAGGAGGGGAGTTGTTGACTATGGAGAAACGGGGTTTAGTCTAGTGGACTGCTAGGCTCTGAGGTTCCTTGAGAGAATTGGCCTTCCTGGCCCTGTTCCCCTACTTAGGGCAGAGTCTAGTTTGGGGCAGTGGAGAATCAGAGGCAGATTCACTGAGAGGACGAGCAGACGAGGTGTGTGCAGAAAGCCTGGCCTCCATAATAGGTGTGAGTGAGCTTGTTCTGGGAGAGCTGTAGAGTAGGAAAGGCTGAACATAGCTCTGGGAAGCACCGACATTGGGAGCTGAAAGAAAAAAAAAAAGGGAACCTGGAATGGAAGAGAGTTGCCTGTGAGTAAAAGCAAAAAAGAAGGAGCACAGCAGTTGGGGATTTCCTCAAGAGTCACTTGATGAGGCAGCTTGACTAAGGCCGGCTCAGAAAACACCACTGACTTTACAGGCAGAGTGGGCCTTAGCGATGGCTTTGTCCTGAGCTCTTTTTATGTCTGTTCTTTGTCTCTTCCCATTAGAAAGAATGCTGCAGGACCCTTGTCCCCATTGCCACAAGGTCAGAAAGAACCTCTGGTGTGGCAGGCACCAGCACATTTTTGATGGCCAAGCAGGGGGACGTGAGCATGTAGATTTGGGATAGAGGGGTGGGGACTTGGAGAAGGAATGTGGGCTTGCGGTAAAGCTGAGATTCCCAAATACTGCTGGAGCGATTGGCGATTGTCGAGGCCAGGCTGCTCAGAAAGACAGCTTTTTCTGTTGGAATTAGGGAAAGAGGTAAGGACAGGAACAAAGGCAGGCATTATAAGCCGTAGATGAGGAAGCTGCTAGGCCTCTCTTGATGGCCTTGTGAGTATTCTGTCAGGTAAAAACAAAGAGTGAAGAGTGACTGTATGTGTTTTGGGGAAAAGCTTTATGAAGATATAAAAGGACAAAACCCCAAACAACGCCAACAAGAAATAACTAAACCCAGCAACAAACAGTCCACTCCTTTTTGATGTCTGCACTTCTGAGGCACATAGACGGTGATGATCTGTGACACAAAGGGTAGGTGAGGTAAGGCTGTGCGAGACAGAATGAGTAAGAGTAGGTGAGACAGAAGGCCTCTGCCTCAGCCCTTCAGGCCGGGTGTGGCAAGAGCCGTGGAGGGGCGAGCCATGGAGGGACGTTGGCACACCTCTGCACACAGCTGCTCCTTCTTCCCCACAGGGACAGTCCTTGACTTGTTTCTTGGGAAGTTGGGGGTGGTACAGAGGCTCACTTGCCATCCTTGAGAACACCAGCCGAAACCTGAGCTTCTCTTAGCAGCTTCTTCCCCATCAGGCTCTTCTCAGTGATCTGTCTCTGATTCACGTAGCAGGGAACTTTCCCAACTACAGCAGACCTGTTTCTCTAATGATGTGGAAGTAAAGGGAATGGTGAGAAAGAGGATGTGACGTCATCACTGGGCGTCAGGGGAGCCTGCTACCAGGTGTTATCTAGAGTTAGAGGACTTTGAAATGCTTACTTCGTAGAGTGCCCATATCGGTTAGTCATTTAAGCCTACTTGTTTCCCAGGATCTTTCTGAAGGAGGAAGGGTGGGAAGGACAAGTTTACAGTCTTACAGGCTGCTTGAGATGAATAACCCGACCAAGTTGTTTTTCTTTTTCTGTGAAGGAAAGCACTTATGCAGTGTGAGAAGCACCTGCTGCTGCTTTCGGAGATGGAAGGGATTTTTCTTCAGACAGAGTGACTGAGAGATAGTAACTGGAACTTGGTGTCATAGTTTGTTTCAGTATGTAAGGGTGGTAGAGCCCTGTGTCTTCACCAAAAATCCAAGCTTTTACTGTTGGTTAAGCAGCCACTAGCTCTTAGTTCTTGTTATGTAGCTTACAGCTGGCACTGATTTTACAAGAGGTGACTTCAGCATTCGAGGAAAACTTGGGCAGCAAGCCATGTGGTCACTCTGGCATCAACCAGCCGAGGACACATTTCTCATTTTCACAGAAAACTAAGTTATAGCCAGATGGTGGAGGTGCACACCTTTAATCCCAGCATGCAGGAGGCAGAGGCAGGTGGGTCCCTGTGAATTCAAGGCCAGCCTGGTCTACAGAGTGAGTTCCAGGACAGCCAGGGCTACACAGAGAAACCTGCCTTGAAACACCCTCCTCCCCCCCCCCCCCCCCCCCCAAAAGACATGGAAGCACTGCTGGAAAAGATGGGAAGTGGGAGCCAGCCTCTGTCGGCTTTCCTGCTCATTCACAGGTTCCCAGACCTCACCATTTCCTAAAACCTCGTTTGTAGTTCTGATAGTTAATAGAGTAAAAAAGAAGAAGCATATCCTAGAAGCTGGGTGTGGTAGTGCACACCTCAGCATGGGGGAGGCAGAGGCAGGCCGAGCTTGAGTTCAAAGGTAGCTATGCAGTGAATTCAGGCTGCATGGTATACACACACAGCATGCCCTTGCACACATGTAGCTTTAGGAGGTGCTTTTGATTCACTGTTAGGAACAGTGAGAAATTACCCTGCATGTACTCTTTTTTTTTTCCTGAGGTTTTGTGGTTATATTATTCTTTTTATCCTACTTGTTTTTTTTAAATGATTTATTATTATTCTTTATGTGTATGTGTATATATACCCATATGAGTTTATGTATATCATAGATACATCCACTGAGGCCAGAGAGTGTTGGATCCTCTGGAACTGGAGTTGCAGGTGGTCGTGAGCTCCCTTCCCTTCCCTTCCCTTCCCTTCCCTTTCTTTTCTTTTCTTTTCTTTTCTTTAGCTGGAAATGATTCTAGGCAGGAGCACAGTACATTAGTCTCAGCATATGAGAGGCAGAAGCTAGCAAATATCTGAGTTGAAGGCCAATCTAGTCTACATAGTAAGTTCTAGGCCAGCCAGGACTACAGAGTGGGACTACTCAACCAAACTGGAAATGGATAGAATATGAAGAACATGAATACTAAACTTTTAAAGTCCTTAACCTTTCAAAAATGCTTTTCTCGGGGCTGGAGAGATAGCTCAGTGGGTAAGAGTGATGGATGCTCTTCCAGAGGGCCTGGATTCTGTTCCCAGCACTCACATGACACCTCACAACTGTCTGTAACTCCAGCTCCAGGGCATCTGATTATCCTTACACTGATAGACATGCAGGCAAACAACAATGCACATGAAATAAAAAATAAACAAATCATAAAAAAATACTTCTCTCCCCACACTCATTTTTGGGGTTAGGTGGGGAGGGTGGTTTCAAGACAGGGTTTCTCACGTAGATTTCAACTGGAACTGGAACTCACTCTGTAGACCAGGCTGGCCTCAACTCAGAGATCTGCCTGCATCTGCCTCCCAAGAGCTGGGATTAAAGGAGTGAGCCACCATCTCCTGGCTCTGTCTCCTTTAAAACATTTATTTTGATTTAGTTTAAGCGTATGTGTATGAGTATGAGTGTTTAGCCTGCATGTATGTCTATGTGCCATATGCATGCTTGGCATTGGTGGAAGCCAGAAGTCATTGGATCCCCTAACTCTGGAGTTATTGATGGCTATGAGCATCCATCATTATGTGGTGCTGGGAATGCAGCCTGTGTCCTTGGGAAAAGTAACAAGTGTTTTTACCTGCTGAGCCATCTCTCCAGCTCCTGGCATCAACCTTTGATCCTCCTGCTTCAGTCTCCCAGATCTTGGGATTATAAGTGTGTGCCCAGCACCCCTGGCTTTCTTTCTTTAGTATTGTAAATGCATCAATTTATTTTACACCAGGTGGTGGACAGACTGAAGTCCTTAATGAAGTTGACAACTAACTTTGCCCAGAAGGTCTTTTTTTTTTTTTTTTTTTTTTCCTGAGACAGGGTTATCTGTGTAGCCCTGGCTTTCATGGAACTCACTCTGTAGACCAGGCTGGCCTTAAACTCAGAGATCTGCTTGCCTCAGCCTCCTGAGTCCTAGAATCAAAGGCTTGTCCCACCACCCGCTGTTGCCTCCCTCACTGATTGGAAGGTCTTTAATATGTCTATTTTTAAAAATGCTCCTCTTGGGCTGGGAATGTATGCACCATGGCAAAGTCCTGGGTTTGGTTCTGACCTCTATAAAACAAAGCAGAAGCCCATTTATCTTGTAATTTGTTCTCTAATACAATTTACATTAAAAAAAAAAAACAATATAAAAAGCCAGACTGGTGTTTTTAGTGTTTTGAGAAAGGGTCTCACCAGCTCAGCATGGCCTGAGACTCACTAGCGATGTTGGTCTTGAAGGTGTGGTCCTCCTGCCTTTGCTTCCTGCAGACTGGGATCAGGGCATGAGACACTAAGCTACCTCACTTGCTGCTCTTCCTGGAAGGCGGCAGTGCAGAGATGCCACACTCTTGCTGCGTGGATAGGATTCCTGGAGCTTTACCCTAGGATCCCTGCCTGAGACACTTCAGCCAACCCAGGCAGTCCTTTGAGTTAGGGTTGCCTATCTAGGAGTCAAAGAGCAGCGGGCGATTGTCACTGTCTCTTGATTTTACCAGCCTTCTTTTCAGCTTCTCTGAGCTAATTAGATTTTTAAGTAAGTTTTCTTCTAAGTTCTGAAGTAGCTTGTATTTTTCTCTTGGGAGGGTGTAGCCACCCATCCTGGCTTGTCCCTGATTCACATGCCCTGTAAAGTGTGGTTCTCTGGGGTCAGTGTGAGGGACTTGCCTGCCAGCGGGTGTAGCTGGTGTGCTTTTCTTCTGGAATTGAATAGATTTTACTAGATGCTTAAAGCATTATTGGGTAGTATTACATACAAGAGAGCATGGGTAATGTGTATTCACAGTTTGAGAAGGTCGTACACTGGACACTGCTACATGTGTAATCTAGTTTTAGTATTGAAACTTTAAAGTATCCCTCAGATGTGCCTGCCTTGGTCTCCCTAGTGTTTGGGCTAATGATGCCTGGCTTCTGAGAATTTATTTCTGTTTTTTTTTTTCTTATTATAAATATTACAGCTGTGAGTATTCTTTCATATTAAAAAAAAAATCTACATCTACATTATTGCTCATGGATTTTCCAGTGTGTTGTACACAGTAGAAAATAAGAGCAAAATCCCTGGTTGGGAAATTGTAAATAATTAAAAATTACTCTAAAGGTACTTTGTGTTTTCCTTATTCCTTTTTTTTTTTTTTTTTTTTTTTTGAGACAGGGTTTCTCTGTGTAGCCCTGGCTGTCCTGGAACTCACTCTGTAGACCAGGCTGGCCTCAGAAGTCCACCTGCCTCTGCCTCCCAAGTGCTGGGATTAAAGGAGTGTGTCACCACTGCCTGGCATTTTCCTTATTCCTTAAATACATTTTGAAAAAGTTTTTAGATTAAAATTTTTGCTTAAGGCTTAACACACTTTCTTGGAGACAATAGAAAAAATAAGGGAAAGGAGAATTTTACATAAGGTACAAAGAATCATGCAACTTTTGTTTGCAACTAGTTTTGGCAAACTTGGTTTTGCAGAGACATTTCAGAGGTTCTGAGGTCATCTGCATCAGGTGTCTGCTTTAGGCACTTCCTTTAAGACTCACTGAGAGAGTGGGTGGACAGTTCCTGACTTAGGTCTCCTCTTCTACCAGTAACTCTCCTGTCTTTGTCAGCACTGGAAAAACAAGAGAGGACATCATGAAGCTTTCAGAAGACAAAAGATTGAAACTGTCTGGTGGTGTGACCTTTAATCTCCTCACTGGGATTGGGGGCAGGGGCAGAGAAGCAGGTGGATCTCTGGGAGTTCCAGATCAGCCTGGGCTACCTAGTGAGACTAGGTCTCAAAAACAAGAAAGCAAAACCCAACCAAACAAGCCTTAGGAGATTCCTTGAAGATGGATTAGGAGATTTCTTGAAGATGGATCAAGTGCCCAGATAGACTGTGAGTGTTTGTTTTAGTGCTGTCTCCCCTTTCTGTTGATGTCTGGGGTGACTCCAGGGCCCTAGGCACATTACACAGTGCTCTGCCACTGAGTTATAGCCTGCCCTAGGTTGTGGAGTTCTGGTGTTCTTTCTGCCTAGACTACACAGTGTGCTAGGGAGAAGGGTTCTCCTTTACTCTTTGGGTTAAAGTGGTGAGCAGATGGGAAGCAGCACGATATGCTTAGGACACTATACTCAGTCTGGCCAGTGGTGATAGTCCCACTAAGCTATGGCTCTGAGAGAAATCCATTTTAAATACCTTAAGTAAGGAGGTGTGTGGCTCTACTCAGTGGTGCCTGCCAACAAGCCTGGGTTCCATCTTCAGGACCCATGAAATGGAAGGAAAGAACTGGCTTGCAGTTGCCTTCTGACACCCCCCCCCCCTCCCCGCACATGCTAGGACAAACACTCCTCCAACCCCCATCACACTCACAGAACCATCGATAAAAGCGGAAAAGCTACAGGGTACTGTTAGTTTGGGCATCTTTAAAGATGTGCACCCTCTGATACCTGTCACCTACCCCTCAGCCTCTGGAGTGTTCCTGAAGCAAGCGTAACTGTAGGCCTGAGTGAGGTAAGAACGGACTGAAGACTTTCCAATGGTCACGAAGGCAGTCCCATTTGGAGAGTGGAACTTGCAAGAACCTGCAGGTAGTTTTCCACAGCTGGGCTTGTGAAAGCCCAAAGCCTGGATTTGGAGGGATCCCAGGTGTCCTCGCACTTGCACTTGCCCCGTCTCCGTGCAGCAACATGCACTGTGCAGTGTGAGAACAATCTGGCCACGATGCCAGGCTAGGTCAGGAAAGTCAGGTTTAAGGGTTGGGGCGCGTGGAGAAAGCGTCATGGGAATATGGGGTTAGACTGGCTCAAGAGATTACAAAGTAATGCAGAGATTTTGGCAGTAAAACAGTCTCCATAGTAATTTACAAACTATGAGCACTTCATTTCTGTGACACTTTTTGTGTTTTACCAAACAAATGCCCCCTTCTGTGTACTGCCATGAGGAGATAGGTTCTAGTCTTGGCGGATAGAGAAATACTTGCAAGTTTGTTGTAAAGAGATGTCAATTTTCCCCCTACATAGAGCACAGTGGTCTGCCAAATGATATGGTGTTCAGAGATCAAAATGGAGACAGAAATGAACAAAATATTTGTATGGTCTTTATTATATTTATTAATTTAATTAATTATTTTATTTTATTGGTTTTTTGATATAGTATTTCTGGGTGTAACAGCTCTGGCTGTACCTAGAATCCTCTCTGTAGACCAGGCTGGCCTGGAGTTCACAGAGATCCTCTTCTTTTTGCCTCCCAAGCATGGGATGAAAAGTGTGTACCAGCATGCTCTGCTTGGTCTTTATTGTTTTAAGGCTGAGTTAATACGAGGAGGTCCTAGTGTGCTTGCATGAGTGAGACCCAGAGCATCTGCAGACTGTTTAGGGTGGAGCAGTTTGGATTTGTGGCGAAATGTGTATCACTGTGTGAGAAGACTCATCTCCTTGAAGCACGAGGCCTGACCATGAAGAGCCCATGATGGTAGCTTG
>JADRCD010237107.1:32436-53919 GCA_019843815.1 Montemys delectorum | reverse complement strand
CCATTTATTTACTATGTAATTATTTGTAAAATTGTCCTTTAAAGCATCAAAAAACTTCTTGATACTCACATACACACACACACACACACACACACACACACACACACACACCCAACAAAAATAAAATTTATTTAGTATGTATTTGTAAAATTGTCCTTTAAAGCATCAAAAAACTTCTTGATACACACACAAAAAAAAAACCAATAAAAATAAAATTCTATACAACCCTATTTATGTACCAATTCTCTGACATCCGCTTTGATGTATGTCTTTTTTAATTTGCTTAGCATGGTGTATTACCCTCAAACTATTACTTTGGTCCTCACTTGGGTTCCTCTAAGATACAGATTAAGCAAGATACTTGGTGGATATGTGTGTGAGAGAAGTTTGTCTTTTAGCATGCAAATCCATCTTTCCCCTCATCCTGAATGAGCCACTTTGTGTAAAGGACACTGTTCTTGGATAACAGCAACATATAAACTGACTTTATTGCTACAATACAGATCTCTACACACTGGAGAAACAATGACTAGTTGAACAATGTAGAGGAATTAGTAAGAGTAAAGTAAGAGGAATGTTGGATCGTTGACCAACCATTGTCTTCACCTTGGGCAGTGCCCAGGTCTGGCTTGGAGCAGTGGGAAGTGAGTAAGTAAGTGGTGGGGTCAAGTAATGGAAGAGAAAGAAGCAAGCAAATGAGTGGTAGAGAAATGGAAGATGCAGAGAAGCCCAGGGATTTGGGTTTGTGCACTATGAAGAGAGATAGAGCTGGAGACACGGAGGCAGCTGCTATTCTTACTTTTTGGAGACACTGTAATTCCCCATTTCCCAAATTGCAATGAACATTTGAAAGTGAAACTGTTTGGACTAATGAGTATATTGTGTGACACACTGTAACAGCAGCTTCCACATTGAGATTTTTCGTTTATGTTTATGTTTGTTTTGTTTTGTTTTGTTCTCTTTAGGAGGGTTCCAAGGGTGACGGAGGGACAGGGAGATGAGTAGGATTGGAGTACATGATGTGAAATTCACAAAGAATCAATTAAAAAAATACTTCTGTATGGTAGGCAGAGCAAGCAATGCTACCCCATTTATAAGCAAGAAAACTGAGGCCCCAGAGGAATAACTATGACTTGCTTAAAATAAAGGAGGAGGAAGAATTAGAATAAAAGAAAAATTCTTTCTCCAGAAAAATGCACAGCTCTGTTAAAGCACTCTGTGTCCACAAGATCTACTGCTCGCTGACTTCTTGGTTCAACCATCCAGGCAAGTATTTGCCTTTCATGAACTTCAGGAAATGAAGTTTATGTCTCCCTTAAAGTTTATGGTAAGTTACATGGATAGTCCACCAAAGTAATTCAATTTCCTTTTATGTACCTATTATTTTGTTCTTTAATTAAAAAAAAAATCATTATTTCTTTTTACTTACTTATTGTGTGGAGGAAGGTGGGATTGAGAGATGTGAGTACTGAAGTTAAAGAAGAATTTGAAGAAGTCAGTGCTACCTTAACATCATGTGGGGTCCAGGGGTTGAACTTGGGTCTTCAGGCTGAACAATGAGTACCTTCACCAACTGAACAATTTCGTTGGCTCCCCTTCCTCCCTTCCTCCCTCCCTCCCTCCCTCCCTCCCTCCCTCCCTCCCTTCCTTCCTTCTTTCCTTCCTTCCTTCCTTCCTTCCTTCCTTCCTTCCTTCCTTTCTTCCTCACTCCCTCTCTCCCTTCTTTCTTTCTTAAAATACTAATTTCTTAGACTTAATAGATATCTAAAATCTTGCATTTAGAAATTAGCAAGAATTATTATGAATTGAGTTTTCAGATATTGCCCAAAATCTTAGTTATAAAAAAACTTGAAGCTTTAACAGCAATGTTTAAGTTTTACATATAACTTTCCAAATTTTACCAAGTATTAAAAGTATAATTAGCACTAGCAACATAGTCAGTTGGAGGAAAGTGTGAAGGAACAAGAGCGGAGGTGGGGAGCAAATGTTTTTTAGTAGATGATCGGACTCCAAGTGTATTTTAATATGCTATAGGTGTGCCAGTTAAAAGACTAATTGTTAACAGAAAAAAAAAGAAATGGAGACAAATGATAAAAAATCATTGACTAGTTCTGTTTCTTTGTAGTAGAAAATGCAGCTTAGTTGTTTGAATCTGGAAGTCCCTCATGCTTACCAATTTTCTCAGATGTTATTTCCCCTATATTTTGTGGCTTTCTCCTAGAATATCAAGGCCTATGGCATTCTTTGGTTTATAGACATGCCTTCCCCTTCTTCTTCTTCTTCTTCTTCTTCTTCTTCTTCTTCTTCTTCTTCTTCTTCTTCTTCTTCTTCTTCTTCTTGAATCTCTTCAATTTCTACACACACACACACACACACACACACACACACACACACATGCACACATCCTTCATGAGGACATCAGTCATAGTTAGTGTGGTGTTGTTGTAATAGTTTCCTTTAACTTGATTACCATTGTGAAGGCTGTCCTACTAAATAAGGTCACTTTCAGAGATAATGAAAGCTAGAATTTTAACATGTGTTATTGTGTAACTACCACTCAACATATATCTTCTATCTTTAACATCTCTAAGATGCTAACATCTCCCAGAGTAAGCTATAAGCTGCCCAAGGCCACTCCCTACACACCCTGAGGAATGGACTTCCCATGCACTGCTCAGGAAAAGCTCTGTCTGAGCAATTCTACTTCAGTGACTACTATAGCATCCTGAGGATATGCTAGAAGACAAATATGAAAGATTGTGGTTGCCCATAAGTGAACAAGTAATAGAATAATTAGAAATGATGCTATATGTTTTGGAAAAAAAGAGAATAAGGGAGGTTGTCTGCTAATCTACGGCAGTAATCAAAAGACCTATAATCTATACTTGAAGGGTGAAGAAAAACTCAGCAAAAAGTATAAAATAGACAATCTCATATTCTGGGCAAAGAATAGAGTGGGCTATTGCCTCATAGCAGAAAGGTGTTTCACCTATTTTTAAGATATGAAATAGAGATAATCTTACTTTGCTACTATACTATATTACAAAGTGAGAAAAATACCTCATTTCCCTCATCACACTGCTTTAATATTCTGTTTATTGGGTATACACACACACACACACACACACACACACACACACACACATCTTTCTCCAGGCCAGTACCTAGAGCATAAAGAATATCCAGAAATCTTCTGCTAAGTATAGAAAACTAGTGATTTAGCCTAAAAAAAGTAAAGCAACAAATTTCAAAAGTTTGAAGCCATTTCAGATATCTAAGTGAATGTAGAAATTATTTTATTCTAACTCATTTTTCTTTTCCTTTTTAAATCTCCCTTTCTATACCAGCAGCTTCTTTGATTCAGGAGTGTCTCCATCCTGACTCATCTGATTGGAAACCACACTGAAAGTTCTGGGGCACAGTACATTAATTGTGGGGCCTTACTCTTGTCCCTTCAAACTCAACCCAAACTCAAGCACAACATTCCATCATAATCTCTCTGACACTTGAAGATGTTCCCCAAGATGTCCAAGTGCATCTTCCTGAATTGCTACAATATCCTCCAGGTGTCTTTCATTAGAATATTCCAGAATTATATAACATTCTATCACCAATATTTAAAACAGGTGTCATCTATATGTGTCTACATCTTTCTCTTTAGTTGAGAGCAGGCATTGGCATGGGAAAGGTATAAATAGATGCAGGAGCACACAGCACTGAGATCTATTAATGGTCTTCAGGTTTTCTCAAGATTTTTTTTTCTAACACAACATATGCACAAGATTATGCTCAGAGAGGAAAGGGAGCTCTTTAGGCAAAAGTGCAAGGCCCTGCAGCTTGTTCTTTTCTGACAAGGCACCTAGAAAATGTGCCCAGAATTGTGCTACATCCTGTGCATATTTTAGGGACAAGTGTCAGGACATGTTTCATGAGCACATGCATATTCTATTTGTGTCAGGATTTGAAGAATAAAGGGAGGTGGTTGAAGGAAAGCAAGTAGATCATTACAGATCTCAATGAGGCTGCCATTGAAGGAGATCTATTCAACATAACCCAGCTTTCTGTTTAAGTGGCATATGCAGACAACCAGCAGCTCCTAATCCAGAATAATTATATTTCTCTTTGAACCTTGCTTTCTTTGGAGAGAAGTTGAATGACGACTTGATCCTGTGGCTATTTGTTGGAACCTTGCCTTCCAACACCATAGCTATTTTGGGTTCATGGGTAAGAGAATAAGAGAAGGTCATGGTAGCATCCAGGAATATGAGGAAAAGCAACCACCATAGTTACAACAGTCTCTATTGGCTGAATGTTACACTGGAGATCATAACATTGCCGTTTGGCCAAGAAATGCTAGCTCCCTAATAGGTGACATTCTGCCTTTCTGCTCAGCTCCACCTCTATTCTGCCTAGGGCACCTATCTGCAGGGTGCAGGAACTGGCAGACAACAGTGACTGCTGCATAGCTTCTCACCCTTGCTAGGCTCCTCCAGGTGAGCTGTCTACTGTGCTAGGGAGAAATGGGTGAAATGCATCATTCCAGAAAAAGTTACAACTTCTAATTCTTGTGTTTTTAAAAATATAGATGTATTTAGTCAGTATTGAAACAAAATAACTAGGAACACAATTGAGCTATGCCCAGGGATTTGCTTTCTGAAGAGGAAAAAAAATTATTCTGGCTCTTGATTCCACAGGTTTCAATATATAGTCTCATGATCCCTAGCAGCACATTACAGCAGAAGAGCATCATGGGAAAAATGTCATTTGATGTTGACCTGGAAACAAAGAGCCAAAGGGTTAAGGTCAAGGTGAACAAGATCCTGCTCAAGATGGTATTCCCACTCAGATATGCCCTCCAACTAATCCCCACCTCTAAGTCACCTACCAGCTCCCCACAAGCACCCTGGCCAAGCCTTGAACATCTGAGGTTTGGGGGATATTTAATATGTGGATTGTACAGAGTATATTTGATCACCTCATTTTAATGAGTCCTTTCCCCTAGACAAAGAATACATGTTGCTGGGATACTTCAGGAGAAATAAGTTTTCTGCTTTTTAAAGTATCATTCATCATCTGTTCTGAAAGATTTCTCTAAAATTTCTCCTACGAGGCTTGTTGTGCCTATATTGTACAGTATAGATACTCACACTGTAAAAGCTCATTAATGATAAAAACAAATCACTTTTAACTGAAACAAAATCTGGAAATAGTTTTAACTTTGAGACTCATTTCAAGATTCATACAACTATCAAAGGAGCAGGGTCAAAGAACTAACAAGAAAAAAAATACAGAAGTCTCTTACATTAGGACACAGCCACCTTGCATATGAATGATTAATGTTCAGGTCTGAATTTGAAGGAATCAAACAGAAAACTTCGTCAATGTTCTTTCACACGGAAGGCTGTGAGTTATTAACTCAACTGGTTTCTTATTCACTTAAATCCAGGAGCCTCACAAAACTTTACTCACCAGAAAGGGGAAAGAGAGAGGGGGGGGGGGGAGAAACTCTGGGTTGGCAGAGAGCTAACAGGGCAGGCAGTCCTTAGCTCCATAGATCCCTAACTTTCAGAACACATGGATTGAGCTCTAGAAAACAGGAGCAGAAGTAGCTGACATTACATAAATGCAGATACTGTATTCTAAAACCAAACCCACAAGCATCTGTAGTCAGGAAGATCGTGGTATCCCTGATTCTGGTTGAGGGTGTCCACAGATGATAAGAAAGGGACTCGGGACCAGTTTCTAAGGAAGGATGCAATAGGTCCAGCAACAGCACCACTCTAGCCAAGTGAATTTAGGCTTAACTTCAGAGAAAAGATTATATTTATGTTGCTGTTCTTGATATCAGTCTATTCCAGTATTCTAAGAACATATTATAAACTGAGTGGATTTATTTTGTATTTAACTTTATTTTTGACTTGGGGTCTCATTATATAGCTTTGGCTAACCTATAACTCACTATAGAGACCACAATGGCCTCAACTCACAGAGATGTGTTTGTCTCTGCTTCCCCATTGCTTACATTAAAGATATGTGCCACCATGCCTGGCCCTCCTACTGGATTTTAAAAACAGAAATCTAACCCTAACAGTATAGTATAAAAACAAATCTATGATTAATTCAAAATGACTGGTGAGTTCTACTGTCTGGTTTATATATGGTGTCTTTTATCTAGCAGAAAGGCTGAGGCGGTTGTCTGGAGGCTCTTAAAAAAGACATTAATTCTATACCCAAGGGCCTTACTCTTGTGATTGAATCAGGTCCCTGAGGTTCTATCTTCAGAAACCATTACATTGGGGATTTGGTTTCAAGATAAACACTTCAGTGGAACACAAACATTTGTTCTATAGCAACTATGGTGTACAGGATTGTTCAGCTTACACTCATGGAATAAGTAAACTATTACTGCTCTCTCACACTTGCTTTGGAAAAATGAGTGCAGCACAGTACAAAGAGCCACTTCAGGTTAGGTCTGGCCTAGTTTCCTTGTGGCCACCCCGCCCTTCACTTTCCACCTTGAGGCCCCTATGCAGGCAGAGCTGAATCCTTGCATTCTCTTGCCTAGTATGACCCAGGGCACTCACCTCACACTGCCCTCTGGGCCCAGGCAGGAGCTGCTTCTGCAATGACTTTTGGCCCAGACTTATCTATGTGTTCTCTTGTTGCATCTGCTCTAGGTTTCTAGACATGTGCTACCCTTTGCCCTTCAGATCCCAGGCTCATCAAGGACCACATTTTTGTGCTTTTGTAAAAGTTCTGCCTGGTCCACTACATCACACTGCCTTTGCAACTTCCAGGTCTTGCTGGTAGCCATAGCAAGGAATTTTCTCAGACTTCACATTACTCTAAGACTCTTACGTCACACAGGTTGCCACTAAATTGGAATCGCTAAGAATCTCTAATCAATAGTTACCACTGAGTTTCTGAAGGACTACCTGCCCACTCCTCCTGACCCGAAATCAACCATGTTCAAACAAGAACACAGATTGAACCAAACTTCTACTCAACATAGTCAGCCACACAACTAATTTAAAACAAAAACCCCTCACAAATCACACATGAGAACAAAGCAATCAGAGTAATAGCCAATGATTGACAGAAACTTCAATAGATGGGAAAACTTGAAGAAGTATACGTTTAAGTTCTAAAGGACCACAGATGCCAAGCTAGACTTACCGCTCACTCTTGAAAAACCTCTCCATGATACAGACAGGCTAACAGAATTCATGCCTGTGAAATAAGTCTGACAGAGAATTCTAGAGGTGATGCTTTAGACTGAAAAAAAGAAGTAAGCACAGCCATGAGACTATAGAAAGAAAACAAATACGGCTAACTACTGAAACACAAACCAGGACTAGGATCATAACATGGAAAGAATAGCAGAGTGTCAGTGGCCGACATTCAGTTTTCAACAGTAACTTGCAATAGTGATGGTCTCAACGTCCTAATTAAAAACCACAGGTCAGTAGAATGGACTAAGAAATAAGAGCTATCATTTTGCTACCTATAAGAGATGCGTCTCACCTTTAAGAATAAGTTCCACTTCAAAGTGAAAGGTTAGGAATAAAAGGATTCTAAGCAAAAGGGAGCAGGAGGTTTTGATAACCTAATACCTGACAAAATAGACTTCAAACCATGATTAATTAGAAGAGATAAAGAAAAGTACTTCATTATGATCAAGGTAACAATTAATGAAGAAGACATTATACTCCTTAATATGTATGCACCAAGTTCACACATGTTCAGTTTTATTAAAAATTTTTTTTCTTTGAACTTGAAAATAAAAATTAACCCTGACTCAGCAATAGTGGGTAATTTTAGTATCCCAGTTTCCCCATTAGATAGTACATCTGAGCAAAAAATTGAAAAACATAGGAATTAATTGACATCATTCATTAAGTCAACCTAACAAATTGTAACTATTTCACTCAAACATTTCACCCAATACTTGCCTTTCTTCATAGTAGCCTATGGAAGTGTCTCTCTATTTTTCTTTCCCACATCATATACAGAGATGCGTGAAGTATAAAACATTAATTAATTCCACGTTTCTCATCTGACTACAAAAGTAAAGCTCAACATTTGGCACAAAAGAGTCTCTAGACATTACACAAGCTCATGAAGACTGAACAGCATATGACTGTACAAGAGATCAAAGAAGGTAGATTTAAAATCCTGGAAATAAGTGAAACTAGAAAGACAATTCACCAAAACCTTTGAGATGTGTTTTAAGTAGCTCCAAGAAGAAAATATGTACTACTCAGTACCTACATTTTAAAAGATCAATCAAATAAACAAACGACATAAATAAATTGCCATAAGATGCACCTGAAGAATTTTGAAAACAAGAACAAAAACAAAATGAGCATATGGTAAGAAATAATAAAAATCATGGAATAAATTAATTAAATAATCACACACATAAATAAACAAGCACCAAGAATATTGAGAGACTGAATTAACCAAAAGAAGAGAAGGACCAAGTTATTAAATTAAGATACCAAGAGGGAGCATTTTAATAGACACTAAGGAAATTCAGAGAATTATAAGGTAGTACAAAAACAAAAACAAACCAAAAAAATGAAAACAAAACAAATATTATCCATAAACCTGGAAAAACAACTAAAAGAAATAGATGCATTTCTTAAAAAGTGGGAACCACCAAAATTAAACCAAGAAGAGTTCAACAGCTTATACAGACCCATAACAAATATGAATATTGAAATGACTAAGATGTCTTCTGACTAAAAATCCCAAGTCCAGATGAGTTCTTAGATTCATGGTTTTTGGTTTGAATATATAACCTGGAGTAACCATAGTAACAAGAAAAATAGGAACCAGAGGAGGGAAAAGCAAATACAGAGATAGAAATAACAAGATCCAAGGTCTATGAAGAGAGAGAGGGAAAATGAGGAGGACTTATTTGATGAAGGGTACCTAATAAAGAAGAAGAGGGAAGAGGAAAAAATAGTAGTTTGGATGTTCAGAAAAACTGTATATGTATACACTGTGTGTGTATACATATACATATATGTGTGTGTATATATACGTGATGTGTTGATTTTGTTACCCCAAATAGTAGAATAATGGTCATCTCAGACTTGCAGATTATCTAACAAAAAATTTAGCACCAATTAAGAGATATTGCCCTTCAAGTTGTTGGTTAGAGATGTCCATGAGACCACCCACAAAAAATAATATAGGCTATCGCCATTGCTCTTAGTTTCCTTCTAGAACATGAAGACAAGACCTTGTTTAAAACACTCCAAATTTTGATACAAGATTTGCACTAACCAAGCTGGTAATGACCTGGTACCTTTCCCCTGAAGACTAGCTTGCATACTCTCAGAAGGTATTATGTAAACTGCCAAAGGAGAAATACAACCACTCATCTTACCTACTTGTAAAACCTGAGAACCATAACAATGATAGGATTGATAAGATATCTCCAATAGTGTAATAGTGGCTCCTATATCTCAGGAATGATCAACTGCTGTGAAACCAGACCTAAGGCCCACTCACTTAGAAGGAATTCCTGTCTAATACTGTAACCCTAGCCAGGCAACCTATGGCTTGAGAGCTCATATCTTCTGTAGTCTCATAAAATTTATTTTTTTACTTTATTTATCTGAGTACACTGCAGCTGTCTTCAGACACACCAGAAGAGGGCATCAGATCCCATTACAGATGCTTGTGAGCCAGAATGTGGTTGCTGTTGAATTGAACTCAGGACCTCTGAAAGAACAGTCAGTGTTCTTAACCACTGAGCTACCTCTCCAGCCCCTCTAGGAGAACATAATACTGCCATATTAGTAACATAATGTTTCGAGCTTCCTTTTAAATACTCATTCTTGCCATACCTACGTGCAGCTTTCATGTCTTACCAAAGAAGTCTCTTTCTGCAGAAGATGGAAGCTATTAGGTCCACATCTCCTCAAAATGTAGAGAATAAGTGAATATGGGGTACCCAGCTTCAAATAGGACATCAGTAATACAAGCCCTATTGGAAGTCAGGGATCAGTGTAGAAATGTGAGGGGAAAGATCAAAGAAGTCTAAGGATCTGGATGCTGCATGATAGGTTCTTCTGGACAGGATGGGGATGTTGCTCCCAGGAAGTTTCAACAACATGTCTGCCAGCTCGAGATCTGCAAGGACCACATCACCACATCAACATGTGGACAGATGAAAATTTCACAAGGCTGCCTCACCCCTAGGTAAAAGGTTGCTGGGAAGTAATGATTGTTGAAGGAGGTAGTTTGTTTATTTCTCTCTCTCTCTCTCTCTCTCTCTCTCTCTCTCTCTCTCTCTCTCTCTCTCTCCCTCCCTCTTTCCCTCCTTCTTCCTTTATTTCTTTTTTTCTTTCTTAGGATCAAGACAACAATCCTAAGGAGTAAATACATGCAAATGAAGACAACATAATTGGATCTAATAGGTATATGTACACAAATATGCACACATACATATTATACAACCTCTGCCAGTAGCTATCAGTAGAAAGTTCTTAATAAGTGACCATAGATATGATGGGTGCTCTGGGAGGGGCAGATAGCAATCTGTAAAACAACTAATGAATCTTCAAACTGTTGTGAAACCAACGTTGGTTTCACATTGATCTTTTCCATTGATCTTCTTATTTTAATCCTGGATTATTAACAGCAAGGTAAGAATGCAAGACATGTTGTGTGGAAAATTAACTGGGCCTTTTAACAAGTTACGAATTGGAAACAAAATCGTGAACCTCCATCCTGCTTTCACTATTATTTTTCCCGATGAAATTACACAGTTCCTTTTGAAAAGACTAAGCTGCATTTCATCAGAACTAAAATGTGCGAGTTTCAGCCTCTTACCTTGTTTCAGAGGGTTTGCTAAGTAGGACTCACCTTGGGTCTAATTCCATACAAATGCTGTCTTTAGAGAAAGAACCCCTAAGACCTCAAACAAGAAATGGAACTGTCCCTGTGTACAAGATCAAGATCTGCAGGCGTTCCAGTTTGCTTCTCTGTTGCTGTGATAGAGGATGGACCCAATGACCAAAAACAACTTGGGGAGCAACCTGGCTATGTGGCCGACAGCTTATAGTCCATCATAAGGCAGGGACTCAAAGCTGGGACCTAAAGACAGGGATTGAAGCAGAAAACCCGGGAAACACTGCCTACTGCCTTGCTCATCTCCTTATTCTCAGCCAGGACCACCTGCCCAGAGAGGCATTGTCCACAGTGGGCAGATCCATCATTAATTAAAAAAAAACAAAAAAAAAAAAAAAAAAAAAAAAAAACGTGCTAGAGACATTCCCATGGGGCAGTTTGATGGAGGCAATTCCTCAACTGATGGTCCCACTTCCCAGGTATCTTTAGTTTGTGTCAAGTTGACAAAGAATCCTAATCAGAAAAGGAGGATTTGCTAACATAATGCTTTCCTTATACATTTTCATCCACAGGCAGAAGAACCTCCATCTTATGAAAACTAAGTTAGTGAAAAGAAACTACAATTTTTGTTAAGGATGTGGTCAGTCTCAGGAGATAAAAGTAAGAGATAACATCCGGAGATTTTTTTTTTCTGTTTCAAGATAAAAGTGGATGAAAGGGTTAATTGTATAGCCCTTCAATTTACAACTGTCAGTACTGCAGCTTCAAGAAGTTAACTAGCATCCAGCAAGCAGCAAGATCTTCCCAATTCCCTCCTCGACTTTCTGGTTTGTCCCTTACCATGGCCTACTTTGCACTTGAGAGACTTCCCCAACCTCCTAGCTTTCAGTTTTGCTCAGGGACAAGCTTTTTCACCAGATGTCCCAGAGAATGCAGACCAAAATAAATGAAAATCATTCTGGAAAATCTGTATTGCTTGTTTCCATCATTGTCAATAACATGCACTTGTTTTGTTTTGTTTTGTTTTTTTACATGCTTTGCAAACATTCATTCCAAAATATATTCTCAATCAAGACTATTCTCTTGGTGACCAATAATAACAATTTTCAGGCACAAAGAAAGAAAGAACTTCTGACCGCATTTCCAGATTTTTCTTTGCCAGGGCATTTAAGTAAGAAAAGAATGAGTTGGTGGGGCCCAAGCTGCCAAGTGAAACCTTTCATGGATGCTCCTGGGTTTTGTTCATTTGTTTGTTTGTTGTTTTCGCCTGTGTAGAGACTGAGCCTCCTGGTCACAAAGTCCAAGACGCTTTGGGTGGAAGGTGTGAAACTGTGACTGGGCCTCTTACATCTAGCTGGAGCCTGCCTGTGTCCCTCTACTGTATTTAGAAGGCAGAGGAGGACTTGGAAAAGGTATGCCAAATAAATAAATAAATAAACAAACAAATAAATAAATAAATAAATAAATAAAGTGCCCTATATTTTCTTAGGATTTTCTCAGCAGGATTTTCCAGAATTAAGAAAATTACCAGTGTTCTCTTGAATTGAGTCAGTGATAGATACTACAGACCTTTTCAGTCAATGTGCTCAGGGTCAACATAGCACTACACCCCCTGTACTGGACTTACGAAGTCCAGGACCAAGAAGACGACTCAGTCTTCCATCTCTCCCTGAAGGCTACACTGATATTAGGGCTGAACGCCGGATCTTCAATGCTTCCCTCACAGGGAAAGAGTCCCAACCTTCAATGCCTACTGTGCCATAGAGACCATCATCGGCTTTTGTGAGATACAAACAAGTACAGTCTCAAACAATATTCAAAGCAAGCGGGAAACCAAGATGCATAGATTAAAAAAATGATAGATTAGTAATCAAAGGAAGTGATGCCTTCTGGTGTTTCTGGAGTTTTCTATATCTTGATCTAGGTGGGAGTTATGTGGGTATAAGTATGTGTAAAATAATTCAAGTTATATACTAATGATTTGCATACTATTTAAAGATAAAATAATGTCAAGGATTATTTGCTTTCCATATGTATATATGCATGATGTCTTCATAAAATCCTAAAAAAAAATGATTGAATGTTTTTTACAAAGATATGCACAATTGCAGGAATACAAAATAAATTAGGGAGAACATCGGAGAAAAGAAAAATAAAGGCAGGAAATAAGAATAAGAAAGCACAGTTAAAGCTATTTACCACCAAGCACATACCATTAAGCCTGGCTTTGTTACTCTTGAGGGGCTGCAATTCTGGCTCTGTGCCTATGAAAAGAAGAAGACAAGACGTGACTCAGGATGACCACAAGATCAAAACAAAGCATCAGTTCAGAAGAAGTCTAGCTATTCTGGGTCTTGAAGACTAAGAGACTTTTCTCCCGTGGGTCTGCATGGAAAACACTGTGAAATGTACCAGCCCATGTCCCCAAGAGCATCCATGCAACAATGTGACATATTTTTTTTATTGCATTTTAAAAATACAAACCACTGGTATAAAAGAATTACAATTCTGAAAATAAAACAAAATAATTGCACAGGTCCAGCAGGACATAAAGCTTATTGTAAAGTATCTCTCAAGCCTAACAGGTATTCTGAGAGTTGTAAAGCAGGGAGGAGAGGTGATGTGGTCTAGAGAAGCCCTTAAAGCCTTCATTAAAAATAAAATATTCTGCTAGGCTTTGAGCAAGGCCACAAAGCATGAGATGATTTGACAGTAATAAAAGTCACTCCTACCTAGCAGGAAAGAACAAGAAGGAACCAAGAGATGGAAGAAAGTGTGAAAAGAAACAAACAATAAGATCGAAGAAGCAATGAGATTGGAAAGGAAAACTGAGGCCAGACATGCTAAGAGCATTTAAGATGAAGGGGAGAGAAACACAAAGACAGATCAGGAACTTGGCTCTAATAGCATTAATAAAAGACAATATTTAGAAGGATTATCTTGCTGTCTTTGACTGAATAAATTAAAAAAGCAAGAAGGAAAACATGGAAGAAGGATTCTTGACAATGTCTTTGTGCTCACAGCTTATTTTCACTTGACTGGCTGAAGTTATTGTCCCCAAGGCAACAATGAGGGTACACTCACAACCACTGGCCAACTCCAAAGGCTGGGCCAGGGTTTAAATTTAGACCGTGGTTTGAAACAAAAACAAAAACTGTTTAAGGAAGCATGTTTTAGATCCTTCTTAACACAACAGGGAGGAGAAGCAAGAACTGGGAAACAAACTATTTTGGAAGGGGTGGAAAAGATGGCCTAAGCCATGAACACAGGGAACAGCGGTCTGTAAAGAAATGTTTCTATTGAAACCAGAGAGCAGGACTGCCTCCTTGGCTTCCTCACTGAAAAGGAAGTAGGCAAACAGTATCCAAACAAAGCAGGTCTTGCTTCCTTGCTGGGCTGGCCTGGTGCTAATACCCAAGACACTACAAATGTCCCTCCTTGAAGAGAAGTCCCTTTGCTAATTCTGGAGTCAAGGGCAGCTAGTCCTTTAGAAGTGACAGTCTCCCGCTCTAACATGCCCAGGATCAGAGGTAAGGAGGACACAACATCTGTCCGAACACTGGGAGTAACTGGAACCAGCAGGACCCAGGCTCACAGGAACTCCACCAGCCCAGTGGCTCAGGTTGCTTCCTGTCTGTCTGGGCCAGCCAGTGCCCTGAGCAGACCTTGGGCACAAACTCTGCAGCCAGTCCCAAAACACCCAGAGGAAGGTCCACTCCCAGGTGCTCTAAGAAGCCCAGGGTCACAGGATCCCAGACTCACAGGATCACAGAGACAGCTTGACTCTGAGGAGTTCTGACATAACCAGGATCACAGGAAGTCAGGCTCTAGTCAGATTTAGCAAGCACAGGTAGTACTAGAGATAACCGGATGGGTCCAGGCAAGCATAAGAATATAAGCAACACAAACTAAGGTTACTTGGCATCATCAGAACCCAATACTCTCATGATAGCAAGTCCTGGACACACTATCATACCAGAAAAGCAAGATTCAGATATAAAATCACGTCTTATGAAGATGATACGAGACTTTAAGAAAGACATAAATAGTACACTCAAAGAAATACAGGAGAACACAGGTAAACAGCTAGAAACCCTTCAAGAGGAAACACAAAAATCCCTTAAAGAACTACAGGAAAACACAATCAAACAGGCAAAGAAAATGAACAAAACCATCCAGAAACTAAAAATGGAAATATAAACAATAAAGAAATCAGAAAGAGAGACAACCCTGGAGATACAAAACCTAGGAAAGAAATCGGGAGTCGTAGATGCAAGCATCACCAACAGAATACAAGAGATAGAAGAGAGAATCTCAGGGGTAGAAGACACCATAGAAAACATTGACACAACAGTCAAAGAAAATGCAAAAAGCAAAAAGCTCCTAACCCAGAACATCCAGGAAATCCAGAATGCAATGAGAAGACCAAACCTAAGGATAATAAGTATAGAAGAGAGTGAAGACTCCCAACTTAAAGAGTCAGTAAATATCTTTAACAAAATTATAGAAGAAAACTTCCTTAACTTAAAGAAAGAGATGCCCATGAACATATAAGAAGCCTACAGAACTCCAAATAGACTGGACCAGAAAAGAAATTCCTCCTATCACTTAATAATCAAAATACCAAATGCACTAAACAAAGAAAAAATTTTAAAAGCAGTAAGGGGAAAAGGTCAAGTAACATATAAAGGCAGGCCTATCAGAATTACAACAGACTTCTCACCAGAGACTATGAAAGCTAGAAGATCCTAGGCAGATGTCATACAGACCCTGCAAGAACACAAATGCCTGCACAGGCTACTATACCCAGCAAAACTCTTAATTACCATAGATGGAGAAAATAAGCTATTCCATCACAAAATGAAATTTACACAATATCTTTCCACAAATCCAGCCCTACAAAGGATAATAGATGGAAACACCAACATAAGGAGCAAAGCTACACCCTAGAAAATGCAAGAAAGCAATCTTTCAACAAATCCACACAAACCTAATTCCACCTCTTACAACAAAAACAACAGGAAGTAACAATTAATTTTTCTTAATATCTTAATATGAAAATTAATATTACCAACATATCCTAATCGATTGAAATCCAAAATATGAGGAATTAGAAATTTGTTGGTTGTCATTCAATGGTCTCTCTAATTTGGTAATTGGAGAAATAGGTCCAGTATTGTGCAATCCATATACACGTTCAGCTTGTTTGTTTGTGACAGTGTCTTGCTTTGTACGACATAATGGTCTTGAAATCTTGCTTCTCTTATCTCAGCCTCTCTATTAGTAGCAATCTTTATTTCATGTTTTTACACTATACTATGGTTTTCAGAACAGCTTACATATTTCAAAAGTAATTATATGCCCAAAAGAAACATAGACAATTAAATTGGGAGGGGCTTGTAAGAGAACAACAAAGAGTAAGACGGAATGCTTTGCTTGATGTTTGTAACTATTGTATCAAGTTTGAAGAAGAGGACTTTATAAGTTACTCTTTCTCTGAGATGAATGCTTTTCCAAATGATCACACCCAATGAACCAGATTCTTACCCTCACCTAATGTCTGTGCCATCCTCCAAGCAGAACCATTGTTCATTGAAACAGTTGGTAAATGACTTTATGGATAGACCATCTTAATACACACACCATTTCTTTTTTTTTCCATTTCTTAAATGAATATAACCTGTTCTCTGTGGGTTGAGAATAAAGTCACTCACTCAAGTCAAATAGCTTTGACCATAGCAGGAAGTCTATATCCAAAAATCATGCCTACAATTCACTCTATGGTGCAGCAGAACTGTCAACTCTCAGCTTAGCTACAATGGAGGTAAAATCCTTTGGTGATGTGAGGGTCATTGAAGTATAGCCTTATTACAATGAAATCCAATGTCTAAAATTTGTTCTAATTTTGGGCTTGTCCCACAGTAAAAGCCAAGATTTTAAGCTCTACCTAATACAAAACAAACAAACAAACAAAAAGACTTTATATATTTATGTTCATTTAAGAAAATACTAATAGTGATGTATTATTTTGAAATATACAGCCAGTATGTTTGGAGTTATTTAAAATTTACATTGAGAAAAACATGTATTTTCAGTATTGCTGTAGACAAGAATCTACATAAGACTGTTATATTGATTGTTGTTTTATATCAAACAACTTTTATAATACTCATTTTTATTATCATGATATTTTATAAATTTTAAAGAATATGACAAAAAAGGTATTGTAGGTATTGAAGGGGGGTCTCTGGGAAGAGTTGAGGTACAAAGGGAAAACAAGAATGTAATTTAATTCTATTTACCTAAAATATGTTTTTAAATGTTAACAAATTCAAATAAATTGAAATCATGTAACTTTTCTCATCATAATGCAATAAAACTTAAAAAAAAAAAAAGTAGTGACAGCCTCCTTCATTCCAGTGTTTGAGAAGCCAATAGGTTCCTTAGAGCAAGTTTGCTGTTCTAAATTTGTGTCTCTCAATGTACTTGACCTTCTAGATCAGCAATCATAAGCACTTGAGGAAAGTTTAAACAAACACAAAGGTTTAAAGACCTTCCTCCTGCTCTGCCCTGGTGACAAATACTGTGGATATCGTTTCAATTTTCAGGCTGGCATATTTGGAGGGTTTCAAGAAAAGAAATTCCCTGTATCTTCGGAAGTGAACAGAGGAAGAAGCTCCAACTGTTGGTCTAGACTTCCAAAAGCTGACCCAATATGTTGGATTGGAAATAGCACCCACTCCCCAGTTTTCTCAGAATAAAGTTTTCTTTTTGGTACCTTTGGAAGAAAGCACCTGCCATGTCACCCAGAGACATGGATTAGATTTTCTAGCTCTCTATCTATGATAATCTGCAGGTTTAATATCTGTACTGCCAAAAGAAACCCAAAACAAAACAAAAACCCAAAAACCAAAACTAAAACCAACCAACCAACCAACCAACTGAACATATATTTGTGTGTATATCTCTATCTCTATCTATCTGTCTGTCTGTCTGTCTGTCTATCTATGTCTATATACCCTGTATACATAGAGAAACAACAACCACTTGACTAAAAGAACAAACATGTGACTCTACATTCCAACCCTACTCCTTCTTCCTTTCATGACACTAGGTCAGTATACTGTTCTCAGGTTTCAGTCTTCTCAGCTGTAGAATAAGAGTCAAGGCCTATTTCTCTTCTTCCTTTTAGGCTGCTATTGAGAATCAAACTGGGAACATGAAGGTCATGAACAAGGTTATAGCCATAAATCCCTCAGTATAGAACTAAGACTTGTAGCATTAGCCCAGTGGGTTTTCACTGTGGAGAAAAGGTTTGCAAATCCCCTTTTACCCTTTTGGAAAGAACCTCTCTTGTTGGGGTCATTTCTACAGAGCTGTCGATACATACCAAGAAAAAGAAACTTCAAGTTGAAGTTTCAGTGTGCTATTGCTGGGACTTGAGCAGTGCGTTGTCAGGCTGCTTCACCTTTCTGGGTATGGGGCTGGCAGGAAAGGAGAAGCCAGGAACTCTGCTAAGTAATCCATCAAGAGCTCTGACTTTCAAATCTTAAGTAAGGTAAATGATAAAAAGGGTCCTTTTCTCATATACTTATACCTTGGCCCTTTTCCATCCTCAAGCACTGAGCCTGGAAAAGAGCCTGGGAATTACATAAGGCAAGCCACCCTGGCATTCAGGAGACAAAAGAACAGCTTTGAGATTGAGATTTTTCCCCCAGTTACACAGAAGCCAATTGGGCCAACACAGGGCTGGAGCTCACAGAAGTCTAAATCTAAACTTAGCTGAACTCAAGAAACTTGAGGTAGCTCCCAGAGGGGCAGTCAGTCACCTTGCCACGACTTTGTTTACTCATTTGAAAATAGATATGAAAATTGATCTTACCACAGAGGATTCTATGATAGTGAGGGCAAGAGGAAAAAGTAACTCATCAGTTTTTATCTCTTTGTAAAGTCTTTAATTATTGTCACCTAATTATAACTATGAAGTCTGAAAAACCCAAATTTTAGGACAGTTGCACATGAACTAATAAATGTATCACTATATGATACATGCAAATAAAGCAATACCAAGTACAGTAATACAGTTTTGTAACAGTATATTATATATTATATACTTATAAAATACAATAATACATTAGTATATCAATATAACTATAAAAACCATACAGCAAGATATATGCAATAGTGTATGTACATATGTATAATGTGTTATATAATTTTCAACTTTCTGTAATTTGCCACATTGCTGGAGAAGAGATTACTATTAACAGACTCAAAATAAGAAAAATCTAAATTATCAAATTTTTAATGTATAAGCTATAATTTTTAAAGCACTTTTAGACTCACAATAAAATTATATACAAAGTAGAGAGAATAGCAAAAGAGTCCTAATTCCACACACAAATAGCACCACAGCAAAGCACATGTAACTGATGAGTCCACATCGACATAGCATCACCCAAAGTTTAGAGCTTATAGTCAAGCTCACACTTGATACTGTACATTGTTTTAGTTTTAACAACAGTGTAATGACATACACTTACCTCTTAAACATCACAAAGGCTACTTTAAGTGACACAAAATCTTCTTCTGACCCCTGTCTGGTCATTCCTTTTTCTGATCCCTGCCTTTTCAACCCTTCTTCTCACCTATGGTAGTTACTGATCTTTCAGTCTCTCCATAATTGTATGCTTTAGAAAGTCAAAATTGAAATCATATAAAATATAGCCTTTTCCAGATGATTTCTCCAACTGCATATGCATTTTTAAATGTTATTTTTTACTCCTTTTACCTGCAGTATTGGGCATTGAAACTTGGGTCACATGTACATATGCAAGTTCTCTACCACTAACCTAAATCTCTAGCCTAGTAATATGCATGTAGGTTTTCTCTTTGTCTTTTTATCCTTTGATAATTCTGTTTCAGGCCACTGAATATTTCAATATATATATAAAATTTCTTTTTCCACTCAATGACATCTTGATGTCTCCCAATTCTTGGCAATTATGAAGGAATATATTATAAACATCTCAGCACAATTTTGTGTGGATGCACATTTTTAACCCATTTGAGAAATATCACAAAACACAAGTGTTCCATTATCTTCTAAGAGTCTGTTTAGTTTTATAAGAGACTAATAAATGACCTTCTAAGTCACTGTATCCCATTCTACATGTGTTTTCTATTAGTGAGTGAACATCATATTTTGATCTGTTGGCATTTGATGGTGTCAATGTTTGGACTTTGACCTGTCTAATAGTTGTGTGATGCTATTGCACTGTTGGTCTAAACTGCAATTTTCTGATAATGAAATATAATCATCTTTGCTTGTAGGCTGTGAGTTTTGGTGAGGTGGCTACACAATTGTCTGTTTTTAATCTAGGTTTCTTACTTTGTTATTACTTGAGTCTTAATTATTTTCTGTATGTATACCTATTAGGTATACCCCACTCCTGGTACCACAATCTGTATTTACTGATAAAATTTATAAACACACACATACACATACATACATAATATGTATATATACATATACACATACATACCATACACACACACACACACACACACACACACACACACACACACATTAGTGGTTTAAAGGCTATGGTTCAACATATACAACAATGAATGGTTGATTCTCAATGCCAAATCCAAGAATCAAACAGTTTCTCAGTCTATACGACTGGTTGGATATGTCAGTGTGTCTTCAGTATAAATCAGAATCCCCCAAAAAGTGGGCTTTAATACAAATAAAGCAAGAGTGAAGGCAAATAAGCAAAGAGAAGAGTTTCTTTATTCCTTGTCCTTTATTAAAGATGCCATGAGAAGGTGTGGCCCAAATTTGGGTGGGTCTTCCTACATCAAATGAGCCAATTAACTAAAAATTTCTCACAGGTGTGCCCAGTGAGTTGAGTTTTTAATTAATTCCAGATGTATTCAAGTTGACAACCAAGAATAGTCATCACACTAGAAGTAACTTTTGCTAACATTTTCTGCCAGGGCTTACCTTCTCATGCTCTCCCTCATAATTGGCTTCCATGAATCAGAGTTTGTATTGAAATAAAGTTTACAATGTGTCTCTGCTATGTGTCATGGCTGTGATGTTGTCATGACCAAGTTTTTGTAGTTTTTCTATTGCATTTTCTTTTAAACATTTTACATTTTACATTATTGCCTATAAATGTGTGTGTGTGTGTGTGTGTGTGTGTGTGTGCTTCATGCTCTTGGGCACACATGTGTCTTCATTTAGAAAACAGAAGTTGACATAAGATACCTTCCTTAATTACTTCCTATTTTATTCTTTGAGACAGGGTCTCTCACTGCATCCGGAGAATGGTGATTTGGATTGATTAAGTGGCTAGGATCCCTTCTTTCACCACCCATTCATGTCTGTGACTACATGAATTGCAGGCACATAATATTACTCCTGGGCTTAATGTGAGAGATGGGAATCTAGAAAGAGATCTCTATGCATGGGTGGTAAGCACTTTACTGACTGAGCTTCAGACCGTGCCTACACTCATTCTCTGTCTCTCTCCATGTCTCTCTGTCTGACTCTGTATGTCTCTCTCTCTCTCTCTCTCTCTCTCTCTCTCTCTCTCTCTCTCTCTCTCT